>QLPF01001903.1:535-20203 GCA_003314045.1 Hygrophorus pudorinus
TTGTGATGAAAGATCTTGCTAATCATCCTACTGTAGAAACATTTCATGATGGGTCCCTCATCCTGCCTACTGGAATTGTCCCAGCTCAGGCAGTGAATAAATTCGATTTCCTTCAGACATTGTGTCCGACATTGTGGTGGCAAGACTTGATTGAAAGATTGGAGAGATACGAGGTCGGTCAAGCCATCCCTGGCCACGATGCTCATGCCAATATTAACCTTGTATTCCATGTAGCCCGAGGGAACACAAGTCTGCGAGCCGATGGAGAACCAACCCCAGTGGCTGTCATGGGAGTATGACCAGTCGTCGGTGCCAGATTCATTTGATGGTGGTGATCTTGAAAGGTTCACCAACACAATCGACTGGTTTCTCTGGGCTCCTCACCTCTTGGACAACAGCCAGGCATCATTTGGCTATGATGTCATCCAGATGTGGACTCTCAGCATCGGCTTGATATACCGAGACTTGTCTGAACACTTCAAACTGAAAAAGGACTATCATGAAGCATTTGATCGGTGGATGACATGGCCGGGTGACAGGTCAGATGTCTTCAAGGCCCTCATATATACCACTTGTGATGTGTTGGATGAGGAGAATTTACAGCAGAAGAAGCGAGCAGAAGAAGGGAGAGCTGTCATCGGCCCAGGTCTGCTGGTCATGCCAAAGCCGAGTCTGATGTTGACAGTAAGCCTGGCAGATGGACAGAAAATGCACATGCCCACCTCAAAGCCGAGGCCGACCGCCATCGGCTACAGGCCAGATGAGGCCGGTCCCAGTGTATTGCTGACACATACAAGGCCGAAACCAAAGCCGAGAGTAAAGTCAACCATCGACATCACCAACGGTAATCAGGTGGGACCAGGCATGGTGGAGAAAGTGATACCAGCAGCATGGAATGAGTCCATGCCAATCTTGATGACCGAGGCTGAGTTGCAGGACAGCATCATTACTCCCCCACTCTGTGACAAGGCCCCAAGCGAGGCGACGAGCAATGTGTCCTATTTGTCTCGGATCTCAATTGTCCCGGCCCTTGTGGATCTTCAAAGAGCTTTGCAAGTCTACCGGGTACTTTTGTCACAATTTCTATTCTTAAACAACCGTGCTAACAGCCTTTCCCCACAGCCATTGGTCGTCACAAGAGTCTTGCGCCTAAAGGACAAGCCGAGATGGCTAACTTGGTCCTATGCCGACCACCGCCCGTCGACGAAGATGTTTGAAAACCTTGACACCTGGAAAAAGATTATTGGCTGGTTCCTATCGGCACCCCATCTGACCGATGGTCATAAGGCAACGATGAATCATGCGACTGTAGAGCTGTGGACGTTGGGAATGAGAATGATCATCCAGGAACTGATTCGGATATATCAGGTTCGGGACCATGACAACATGGACAGCTCGGTGCAGTTGATGGTTCTTCATGACTGGGTCATGGTGCAGGACGTCAAGGCTAAGGTGATATTCACTAGAACGATGGAACTCCTAAGAACAGAATATGTCAAGGGGCAAAATGGAGTGGATGATGGTCCCAAGGCCCAACTCCATCCTCAGATGCTCACCGGTCGGTACAGGACGCCGATAATGACCGAGCTGATAACAGCCAAGCTGATCATAGCTGAGCTGACAATTCAGCAACACGGCTTGGCCTCTCAGGGTCCAGATTCTTGTCGGGCGAATGAAAGGATCAACACGAGATCTATGACGAGTCAGGCGAGGGAGGATAGTGTAGGCAAGTCTCAGCTTGGAGTGAAGTGCAAGTTGGCGATGGAAACACATCTTCCTGTCATTGCTGAAGCGACCGATGTACTCACACGGGCACCAAAGAGGAGGAAGCATAGTTAGAGTCTGCATTGCATGCATCCCTTGGAAGATGTAATTAATAATAATAATGTCCCTCTGCCCATGCTTGGGCCATCTGGGTAATCCCAATCTCAGACATTTCCGACTTCAGAATACTTTTGTGGAGAAAGATGTCTTGGACCTTAATATTTGCTCAATGCCAGTCCTGATTCCTTCAAGCAAGGAATGATATTTTATATAGATATACAAATAAATGATACAAAGTCAATAGCAAATAAAAGAAATCTAAAATCAAAACATTTTTTTTGGCCGACCGACAGATGCCAAACCTCACTCCCACCCTACTCTTCAATCTCCCTTGCTTCCAACACTACTTCTCCCCTGGTTGGCACATCGGCCTGAATGGCAGTCAGAGTGGATATGAGTGCCGCTGGTGATGACGTGGTGGTGGCGATGGCAGCCTCTGCTACAGTGGTCTCCTCGGCATCAGTGATGGTACCGATCTTTGCCTCTTCCTCAGCTTCCATCCCCTCCTTCGACTCCTCAACTCCTTTGCCCATCTCAACCTTCAGCGTGACTTCACCGACATTCATCTCCCCCTGCTTGTCGGTGACTTCGGTCACTCCGGCGATTGGCTCCTCGGTGGATGCCATGGGCTGCTTGGCCTCGGTAGCAGACAGTCCCGTGTCGGTCTGGATGAACAGCCTTGAGGGGGTGGGGGATGGGGAAAAGTGAGGGGGGAAAAACCCCCACATTGGTGCATCACGCTCCGGTGTGTATTTTGATAGCATCGCTGCTGAAGGGGGGAGTGTGTGCCCCTGGGCCGGGTGTAAATTGTCGGCCGACATTGTGTTGGCAGTGTCAACAGCTAGTAGAGGCGTTGGCTCCTGCATTGAGGCCTCTGCCACGACTTCATTGTCTCTCTCAACCTCGGACCCCACTCCAACCTCCCTCGTTTTCTTGCGCACCCCCATATCTCCCTCTAGCAGCGGCAGGGCGAAGCCGAACAACTCCATGATGACGGGGGGTTCTTCAACCGTCTGTTCCCCCTCACCATCCCAAGGTTTCGTCATGACAAACTGACGGAGTGCCTCATATGCACATTGTGTTGCCGATAGCTGCACCTCTGGATACCTAATTCTGGCCACCATTGATGGTACAGTGACCTCCCAGAGTACTGTGACATCGGTGGGATGCAGGTACTGGGTGAAGTCACTGACCGGCTGCATCATGATGTGGAATTCTATTACATTCATGTCAGTTACCTTGAAGATAAGTAGCTAGCTTGGCACTCACCAGATGCATCCTCTTGTGTCTCCTGCATCTTGGCCTTGGCCTTCTGCTTTGAAGGTCCTGGCGTGGCCGACCGAGGCGCCTGAGCCGACTTCTTCCTTGGTGCTAAAGGTTTCACAACCTTCGGTGTCTGTTTTTTGGACACAGGGGGCTGACTAGAAGACGTCGACGGCTTGGGTGTATGGGCCCTTGACTCTGACCGACCAGGATGCAGGGGAGAGGGGGGACTGTCAATGTCGGCAATGGGGAAGTCGAACATCTTGCCGTCGCCGTCGGTGGCTGCTTGCACCGGTGTAGCGGCCTGATGCTGCGGCGGGGCTCGGCCTTGGTCTTTACTTGACGTTGGAATAGTGGGCATCTAACCTTGCTCTTGTGGCAGGCCTTGCATGCCTGCCCTGGGTTGCTGACACATCGCACCTCCCGTCGTTTGCAGTGGGGACAGGGACCCATGACAGCTTCTTCGACCTCAGCATCCTGGGCGGCTGTTGTCGAGCCTTGTGTCCGGGCCTTCTTCACTCACCTCTCATCCTCGTCGTCAGTCACCCTCTTCGTTTTCTCTCTGCCTTTCTTCCCTGCTCCTCTCTTCACCACTGTCGGCCGTTTTGTCATCCTTGACACTTGGCCGATGTCCTCCTCCTCCTCATTGGTGGCTTTCCTCTTCACTCCTCTCAACGTTGGCTCTGGCAACTCGATAGCCCTCTGCTTCCCCCTCGACTTGGCAGATGGCACCAGAGCTGTTCGCATCGGCGTGAATCCCACCCTGTACGATGTCGGTGGCTGTCGTCGCCTGACCTCGGCCTCGACAACCCTTTCTTTCTCTTTCTTCTCCTTCTTCTCTTCCTTCCCACCCTTCTCCTTCTCTTGCCTAACCTCCACCACATCCTCTGACGTCCCAGCTGTTTCCCCATTCTCCTCCGTGTCTGGCTCAACCTTGATGACGATCGACGCATCACAGCTTTCCTGGGCATGTGAGACTGACCAACTCGTCAATGAGCTGCCTTCCCACCATCTTGGACTGCCAGGGTCGAACATCAGTGTTTCTGATCGAGCCCAATAGTGTGGGTCTTCCAAAAGGCGCCTATCTTGATGGGAGATAGAGTTGATGTCGACGCGGATGTTGTGTTTGACCGTGTGGATGCACACCAACCGGACACTGAGAAGAATTTTGGGTACATGTACAGGATGCTGGTACTGAGTGGACGTTTCCTTGATAACGGCTGTCACCACTCTCTAAAGTTGAGGTCAGTTACAGTTCTGGAAAAGACTGATTTTGTTACATACCAGCTCCCTCAACAGGTGGTCTGAGATCTGCATCTTCACCTCGTCTGTAGTGCTCTGACCAGCCTTGACTGCCTCCCTCCATCGGTTTGCATACAGGTGTAGCAGTTTCTGGTTTTCTGCCACTGCAGCATCTGCAAGATCACGACGTCTAGTGGTGTGAGTGCAGGCCATGTCGATTTGGTTGAGTTCTGAGGTCTAAGTGGGTAGTTTTTGATGTTAATGTGAGGGTGCCGAGAAAGGGACAAACAAGTGGCAAGAAAATAAATATCAACTTCAGAGCACGTGACCGATTCACCTTTATGCTTATTACAACTCGTCATCACCGCGTACTACTAGTTATTTCATCTACGCAATGGAGGAACATCAGTATACCTCAACAGCTCTCTGTAAGGCCCTAGTATGTCACCGAATTTATTCAGCTGATGTCAAACATCATCAGCCAACATTGTATCAGCTCC
This sequence comes from Hygrophorus pudorinus, assembly GCA_003314045.1. Taxonomy (NCBI): domain Eukaryota; kingdom Fungi; phylum Basidiomycota; class Agaricomycetes; order Agaricales; family Hygrophoraceae; genus Hygrophorus; species Hygrophorus pudorinus. Next base: position 5,365 of record QLPF01001903.1, read on the forward strand.
AAAACATGTTCATTTCGACCTGGACGACGACTCGGACTCAAACATGGCTGGGTTAGAGCTTGAGGCCAGTCCGGACATTTATAATTTCGGTAAGCCTCTTGAGATCCTCTCTTTCATGGCAATGCTAAACCTTGTGAAGAGGACATTGAGTCCCATTCGGACGACATTTTCTCCTGGGGCGAACCTCATCATGCCAGTCCCAGCTCTCAACCTCAGGACCCCAACCATGGCGATGACACTCTCATGGACCTTGATTCTGAAGGTAGTGAGGTCAATAATCTGCTTACCCAAACAGAGATACATACTGATGCCGGCTTCACACAGGCCGACAGACGCTGGTGCCCATGCAGGGTAAGTTTTCACCTTTATTGACAGGTAGATCACTAAACGACTGGTTGTTTTTATTAGGGCTGGACTTGCCTTCACCGAGTCCTCCTCAGGTGAAGAGGGAGATAGACATGGGTGAAGTCCAGGATGATGACGACTACTTCTCCTTCGGCCCCGCTGTCTCCTTGTCGTACCCAGATGCCGAGGATGATGATGAGTTTTCTTTCAGCCCCCCTGTCCCCTCGCCGTACCCCGAGGCTGAGGATGATGACAAAGAATTGTCTTTCGGCCCACCGGTCTCCTTGCTGTACCCCCATGACGAAGTGGAGGAAGACGAGTTCTCCTGCGGGCCAGCTCTACCACGTCCGGACGATGCCACAGATCCCGACTATGAGGAAGAGGAGTTATCATTTGGCCCTCCTGTCCACATAGAGACAGACACACTGACAGTGGGGAGTATCGAGGCCATGGCTTCACAGCTTTGCGGGCTAGCTCTACCACATCCGGATGACGCCACAGATCCCAAATATGAGGAAGAGGAGTTCTCATTCGGCCCTCCCATCCACATAGAGGCGGACACACTGACGGTGGGGAGTATTGAGGCCATGGCTTCACAGCTTTGGGATGCCCTTCCACCACTCATTCAGGATGTCCAGGCTGACGAATTGGCCAACATGGCGCTGAGCCAGCTGTCAAATGGCCATTGCGTTCAAGCATCCCTGCTACTGCAGGACATACATCACTCGGTGGCCATTCTTCGCCTCCAAGACTGTGCCATGCAGAAGGTTGAGAATTTGCTCTGAAGATGCAAAACTGTGGAGAACGGGAAGGAGACAGACTAAGTGTGAAGGACAGAGGGTGATGTATAGTTACAATAGCGTTGTAGTATTATAATTGTAAAATCAAGCTACTAAACATTACATTCGTGTAAACCGAGGGGGAATAGGTGGCACATGAGACAACAAAACAAGTAGACTGCAACCGAAGCCAACAACCGTGTTGCAGAATTTTATAATAGTTGTTCTAGATGCCAAGACATGGTGCACGTTCAATGGGAAAGTGACATATCGGCCGATGGCACTGGAATATGAGCTGACCGATCTCAAATGAAAGAATTCAATGATGAGAATGTGGGCCGACCCATCTATAATGAAGCAAGTCAATGTGGGCTCCAATGAGAAAGTCAGATATCGGCCCACCCATCTCTAATGAGAAAGTGAAATATTGGCCCATCCATCTCCAATGGGATAATGCAATATTGGCCAATCCATCTGCAATGTCAGCCCACCCATCTCTAATGAGAAAGTAACATATCGGCCGATCCATCTGCAATGAGAAAACTCAATGTCAGCCGACCCATCTCTAATGAGGAAGTAACATATCAGCCGATCCATCTCCAATGAGAAAACTCAATGTCAGCCAACCCATCTCTAATGAGAAAGTGACATATCAGCCAATCCATCTCCAATGGGATAATGCAATGTCGGCCGACCCATCTCTAATGAGGAAGTAACATATCAGCCGATCCATCTCCAATGAGAAAACTCAATGTCAGCCAACCCATCTCTAATGAGAAAGTGACATATCAGCCAATCCATCTCCAATGGGATAATGCAATGTCGGCCGACCCATCTCTAATGAGAAAGTAACATATCGGCCAATCCATCTACAATGAGAAAATGCAATATCGGCCAATCCATTGTCCATTAGAACTTCTCATTGTCCTCATCGGCCGACTCATCATTTACAACTACAATTCTTTTCTCAGTCGACCCATCTTTCATGACGACAATACTAATGTCGGCCGGTCCATCATTTATGACTACAATAATCATGTCGGCCGATTCATCTTTAACGACTACAATACTAATGTCGGCTGATCCATCTTTTACGACTACAATACTAATGTCGGCCGATGTCCGCTGTCCCATCTCTAACGTGATTTTGTCACCGTCCGCTCCCCCATCTTAGACGGGTCCAGGTAACTGGAAGGTGTGAATATGCACCCTGAGCTGATCTTCTGAAAATTCACCACTATGTGGTTGACTAGTAGACTGGTACACTAGAATAATTGTTGTGTAGCCCTCTGCAATATTTATACATACCAGGAGCTGGTATTGTGGCTAACTGGAGAGCAACTATGTCCAAGTTGTCAGGGCAACACCAAATCCAATTAAGTGCTGGCCTCTCTATGAAGATACAAGACTAGGGAGTGATGCAAAATGGTTAGAGGTGAAGAGAGAAGGGGGAGGTCGCCAGAATGCTATGACTTAGATGCCATGAAGATTATTGGTGGTAATCCTGAGATAACAGACTGGAAAGTCTGTTACTCATTTATTTCAATATGTATACTAAATGGTACAGGGGGCTGTGTATTACTACATTGGGACATAAATTGGACGTGCTAGGCTTGCAGGCAATCGTCAGGTGATAATGTGCATAGCACAAGAGAGAAAGGAAATGTGAAGAAAGGAATATACTAAATAAAGGTGATCATCAGGCATAAGGTCAGTGCATGTTTGTGGACTGGGATAGCGGGATAGTCTTGTAGTTGAAAGGCTATGGGCAAGGCTATGGACCGAAATAATGGTCCAAATGGGGATTAGAACAAAACCCAATTGGTTGCGGATGGAAATAGATTGGTGGAGTTCCCATGTGGCAGGCCAAGTCCAGAGCAGAATGCAGTTGTTGTGCCTTGGGATCAAAGAAGATATAATAAAAGAATTGGTGGGAATGTCCATGTGGCAATTGTTTAAAGGTTGTGTAAATGTCCGAAATAGGATGAAAGAATGTTTGAAAAAGGAAACTAGATAGGGGTAAAAGTCATGTCATGACACAAGTCACAATGTGACTTTTACCCCTATCTAATTTCCTTTTTCAAACATTCCTTCCTCCTATTTCAAACATTCTTCCATCCTATTTCAGACATTCACAAGGCCTATAAACAATTGCTGAATGGACATCCTTTAATTATATCTTCTTTGAATGCAAGGCACAACAACTGTGTTCCACTCTGGACTCAGCCTCCCACATGGGTTCTCCACTGATCTATTTCTGTCTGCTACCGATCAGCTTTAATTCCAGCCCCTGTGCCATTATAACATATGCAATAAATTAGTGCTCTCAAAGTTCAGTTTGGTCTGGTTTTGACCCTTTTTGGCCAAACCGGAAACCAAACTCTGGCTTCAGTTCCGGAATTTTCCAAACCAGAACCAGAACCAGTCAAAACTGTTTGGGTTCCTTGCTTTAGGCTCAAACTAGGTTTGAAACTGTTTGAACTGCTTTTTAAGGCCTAATTAGGAAATTTAATAAAATTTAATTCTACTTTTACTACTAATATTCATCTATGCATACCCCTACGACCTCACGAATGCAGCTCATGTGTCAATTGACAGGGTGTGCATGTTTGTGAGCTGATATGGGTGGAGGGCGGATGGGTGGTGGGTGGAGAGGTGGTGGTGACATGTCTGTCTTGTTTTCTGCGAGACAGTGGGTGGAGATGGTGGTAGTGATATGGTCATCTCATTTGTGCAAGATAGCAGGTGGAGATGGCAGTAGTAACGAGGCCGTCTTGTTTGTGCGAGGTGGCAGGTGGAGACAGTGAGGTGGTGGTGGAGACAGTGGATGGAGATGGCAGCGGCCATCTCATTTGCATGAGACAGCAGGTGGAGATGATAGGTGGAGATAGATGTAACACGGCCTTCTTGAGTTTGTGTGTGAGAGAACATGGTGGATGTGACTGTTGGGGGTTGAACAACCATGTAACTGCTTCTGTCCCGTATGCCTGCAATATCTAGACATTGCAAATGTGCCTCCTCCTCCCCCTTCTCACCCCCTAACCTCTGTTAGCCTGACTCCCCTACATTTCTGAACACCTCCACCAGTTGTCCAGAGCTGTTGAAAAATCGGAACAGGTGAGTCAGGAGACCCTCCCTGCTGAGCAACATGTTAATGTCCTGCAGCCCTCATCTAGCCTTCCGCACCATCTCCTTTCACTGTACACTGAATGCCGGGCACACCATCAAAAAATGGTGTACTGACTCTCTCTCCTGTTTGCAATGCTGGTATATAGGCAACTCCACTCATTGCAATCTGTAGAGATGAGCCTGTAGCAGTGCGTGTCCCAAGCATAGCTGAATGAGCAGACTTGCCTGCTTCCTGTTAAGCTTGCTAACCAAGTCCATGAACTTCTTTGACAGCATGGAGCTGTCTATGTGCTTCATCTGCTCAAAGCACGGTGAGTCCCCCCATACTTGTGAAGCTTTATCCTTTGTTTTCGCCCCCAGCGCCCTCACAGCGGCCGCTTTGCTCTGTGGTAGCACCTTCCACAGCGGTGCCGGTAGCCTCCCTCATCTGCTAGACCCTCTTTCAACTGCTCTTTTTGCTAGACAATCTGCCTCCTCATTCCAAGTGACTCCCTCATGTCCTGGTACCCACCTTACCATTAGTGATCAGCCAGGTTTTGAAACCTGCGCGGATCACAGGTACGGGTCACAGCGGGTACAGATACAGGTCACAATTTTCGGACCCATACCCAACCCGCACCTGTGGCCCAGGTATGCGGGTTTTGGTGCGGGTATAGTAGTGTAGTATCTTCTGTATATGTCCGTATTTTTCCATATTTTATTCAATTTTATTTGAGCCTTAATGAAAGGTTTTTCGAATTTCCATAACTTTTTTGTTGTTGGCCAAACAAAGACCAACAACGCCAGCAACACAACAATTCGAACTCGATGCTGTTGCACAGTGTTGAGGATAAAGTAAGTTAATAAAACTACCGTAATATATGCTAATAGTTATGTTTTAGATGGTGCTGGATAAGCCAGCACCAGCACTACTTCAACAATACTGAAGACAATGCCTACCTCCACTACCTCACAACAACACCAACACGGACCCACCTCCAAGTCCACTACCCACCTATCAACAACACAAACACGTCCCTATCCCACCATGACGACGCCAGCACGTCACCCACCCACCAACTCCACCACCTTTCCCACCACGACGGCGCTGAACGCATCACCCACCCACCATGATGACGCCAGCGCATCACCCACCCACCAACTCCACCACCTCTCCCACCATGACGACGCTGAACGTGTCACCCACCCACCTCTACCACGATGCTGAACACGTCACCCACCAACACATGCAAGGATGGGGTGAGCGACAGAGAGGGAGAGGGTGCAATGAAACAGGGCAGCAAGGGGTGAGCGTGTGGGCGAGCGCATTCACTTGCCCCCCCCCATATTTATTTTATCTGTAGTCTATATATTAAATACATAATTGTGAGAGACCCGCCGCACACCCGCGGTGGGTCTCATATCTGTTGTATACACCGTAACCCGCACCTGTACCCGCACAATATCCAACCCGACAGATATGGGTATGGGTCTGTGAGAAATACCTGCAGTAGACCCATGTCAATCACTACTTACCGTCATGTCAATCGACTGGTGTTTTGTCTGGACCATCTGCCAACGCTCCCGAAATATACACCACAGGTGCTGTGCTGGTGCTGCCTTCACATTACTTGCTCATAAAAGGGTGCCTATGTTGTCTGCTGCCATGGACATGCACCTCACCCTCCCCCTTCCTTTTCTGATCAACTCCAGTCCCAAAATGAGTCCCAAAATGAGTCCCACGCCCTCGGCCTCTGGCACTGTATAGTCCGCCTCCGTACCCAGCCTGTATTGCAAGCTCATGACCCTCTAGCCGTTCCGGTACAATACAGCTGCAGCGCCTACGTACCTGTCTTTACTCAACCCGTCTGTATACACTTGGATAGCTGTTGAGTCCTCCTTGTCCATCTTCACCTCAATCCAGCTATCTTAGTCCGAAATGATGGCGCCCAATTCCTGATCTCTTGTGCCAGGTCCACCGTTTCCATCCTTTCTGTCTGTATTCCAAAATCATGCATCAAGTCATGGAGAGGACCTGGGTGTCACTTAACCTGCCTGTGTACTGCCTTCTTGATGTGTTTATACAGCAGGTGAGACATGGGAAACGATGACATCCACAATGTGGCCCTGCAACGGAATTTCTCAATCAGTAAGTGCATCAGGATGTGCATCCAAGACATCTGTCACTGTCAACCTCATAGCCCCCATAATAGCAATGGCTGCTCTCCTCTGAATAGATACCAGCTTCGCTATGACAGCTGCCCTGTCGATTACTACCTGACCCCAGGAACACATCCACTGCATACCACACGTGGGGGATAGCCACTGCGAGGTACAATCTTCGCACAAGAGGTGCTGGGACTCTCCTTGATACCCTAGCAATTCTCTGGATTTGTGCAGCCCAGACCTGTCCTTTCACCACAGCACATGCTCAGTAGTGTACTCATTCTTTTAGTCTGTTGAACTATTGTTTCGATCACATCCATCCTAGACAGGGTAACGGGCATCATGTCTTTGGTGTCGATCAGCAACATGCATACTGCTCTGAGCGATTCGACAATGGCCATGTCCGTTTTCACTGCCTTGGCCCTAGCACATACTTTTGTCAGGATCTCGTTTAGATAAGGAATGTCGACCTCCCAGCTGTATCCAATCTTAATAATTTTATGTTGTGCAAGCACTTCTTTGGCCCATACAACAGACTCTTCATCTCTGTTTCTGTAGTCGTCCGTTTCCACTCCCAAGTTCGGGTTACCCTTTGTAGATGATATAGATGGGGCCATAGATCCTTTAGCCAAAGCTTGGGTGGCCCCAGTAGTGGTGTTTAGTGACAAGGACACAATACTATACTGTTGCGCAGCTTGGCCTCGAAAAAAAAATTGGGGTCCTAGGCGCGGTACCAGATGGTGTTGTCCAAGAAGCTCCCCATTACTCACCTTGATTGACTGCGATTACTGCTTTCTTGAGCAGTTGGCGGTGTCTTAAGGTGGGTGGCTGAGTTTGAAATCAGTGGCTGAGGCTGAGTGTGGGCAAAAATACTCACCTGTGAGTTGAACATAATGCAACAGTCAACTCACTTGCCAGGAAAATATTCATAATAAAAATATATTATTGAACTACATACTGCTAACAACTTTCGGTTTGAAACAGTTTGAAACATTTTTGAGATTCCCCCACTGCCGGAACCCTGAACTGGACTTCCAGTTCAGTTTGGAAAAATTCCAAACTGGAACTGAAACTGCTGGTTCGGTTCCAGTTCAAACTGAGTTTGGATCGGTTCTGAACTAAACTTTGGGAGCACTACAATAAATGAGTAACAGGCTCTCCACTCTGTTATCCTTTAATGCTTTCGCTTCATCCCCTCTTGTCTTGCTTTGTCATAGGACAACAAATTACTTGTATGGTATGGTGTTGCCCTGACAAATCACTGGCCTAACTGTCAAGCAATATGAAAAGGGCAGTAAAATAGACACCAAATATGGTCATTGATGCGAACCAATAAACTAGTTGATGTTCAAAACATAAACAAACAATCCCCCACATGATCTTTCCCTAGGAATTAATAAATGCTATCATTGATCTCCTCCAATCACAGTCTCTATCCTTATCTGCAGCAACACTGGTCTCACCCAATTGGCTTCCATGAGCCTAGCATCTCCTCTTTCATAGTCCCCACAATCAACCTCCTTTTGCAAGCTTTTACCAATCTACAATCCTTTCACTACCACCTTCTCCCCAGTGGTCTGTAAATCTATTCAATTTATTATGCCCTTTTACTAACAACCTTACAGATATCTTGACTCATGACATTCCCCTATTCTCTGTCCACAATGTTTAGCCTTATCTCTCATACATCTATCCTTCTAGCTTCCAACCAATCTCTTCAAAATAACCCACTGGTTAGGACACATCTTTATCCAACTCCCCACTTGAGTAGACATCCTTATTGAAATACACTGTTCTGCTGACACTGACCACTTATGCCTCTTGCTGCAAAATCTCTCAGGTAAATTAATAGAATATGCTCCTAGATCCATTTCCTTTCTGGAACGAGGTTTGTGTCATCCACCTCTAAACCATCTTCATCTCATTCAATACCAACCTCAGGTGACCCACCATATCCACCTGGCATTGCAATTTAGAAAGCTCAACTTGCATGACCTCTGCATCTATTGTTAGTTACATCATGTATTCTATCTAAATCCCACTAAAATCTCATTTACTCTCTTTGTACTCCATTTCACTCACTCTTACTATGTTTTACCTATATTTCTTTTTGTTTACTCTTATTTGTCTCTTATTTGTCACTCCTTCTTGAGTTGTTTATCACTTCTTTTGTCCCATTCTTATTAATTGTGCTCTTCCCCACCCTTGTATATTTATTTACTCTGTTTTACTCATATTTATCGCTCATTTGTTGCTTGTTTGTTGCTTGTTTGTTGTTTGTTCATCATTTGTTCATACTGAAGCCTTGAGACATCCCAGCTCAGCATGAACCCTGACACATATACAGGCTTCCCTTGTGAAAAGCCGCCTTAGTGAAAATTGACCACAACGTAAAGCCAAGTAAAGATGAGTAAAACTAAATAAAACTGAACAAAACTGAGTAAAACCAAGTAAAACCAAGTAAACTCAAATAAATTCTTTTTCCAGTAGGACTACTTGCACAATGTGAGACCAAGAATCCAGCTAAGATTCAATCAGGAGGCCATAGCAACCTCCAACCATCTAGGCCCCCACAGTCAACCATTTTTGCTTCGCTCCAGTTCATAACACTCCATCTGTGATCCAGATCTGACATAACCTATTAAATTATATACTAAACACTTTCACTAACCTATGAATGTAACAACAGGCCCAACTTTGATCCCACAACCCCAATAAAATGCAGCCATTTAGCCCCTGACTATAGACTGGTGTTCAGCCCTTTTTCTGCCTCATTCACAAAGAAATCCAATCTCTCATCCAATTTCTGAATGATCCCAACATCCACACAGCAGAACCTCTCAATCAATGACCTTGCCTCACTTGCCCTCTTCTCCAACTTGCTCAACCCTATTACCTTCGTGCCCCCAAATCTCTACAGCTCCAACATCAGATATTTCAGCACTCCTTCATCCCCTTCTGATGATGTCGATATCTGGTCAGTAGTTAATAAACCATTTTGCTTCAGCATCTCACTAACCAATTCTCAGTACCAACAAATCCCCCAATCTCTCTTGAGACAACTCACCTGAGAGCCTCTAGACTGTATAGAGTAACCTCGCTCTATCTCCATGTCCCATTCTTTTCCAGAGTCATCACCATCACATACACAGCCCCTTTCCCTACAAATATCACCTGAAACTCTCTCTATTTCCATAGCAGTAGTGCTACCTCTTGAGTCATCCACCTGTAGCTTTCTTCTCAATCCACCTTCACCAAGCTCTTCCCAACCTTTGGCAACACAATGTGATGTGCACTATCACTATTCTCTCTCTTCACCAACCACTCTTGCAGTGGTATTGCTTCTCCCTCCAATAGCCATGTCCCTAGATGTTTCATTTTTGTCACTATCTCTGTGATACTGTCTAGATTCCTGATCAGATTCATCTTGTGTCCATTGTCCAACAGCTCCAGCACCTTCAGCCAGCACAGCACTTGTGATGACAAGTACTTCACATCATTGATATATTGTGACAATGTATACTTCTTGTCCCATTTGTATATTGCTTGACTGCACACCAACCCGCAAGTCAGCCAACCATGCCTCCACAGTATCACCAGAAACCTTACTTTAAATCCAATCAGATTTCCATGAATCCTACTAAACAGTCATATTTTCCTGACAGCTGCTCAACAAAACAAGTTTGATTTTACTCCAGGCCCTTGATATTATCCCAAGCCACCATGTCCATCTCAGACAACCCTGGCTTGTGAAGCACGATCGCAACTAGATAAAACTATCATAGTCAACTAAATCTGAATATCTTTTGTATGTCACCAGGTCAACAAATATGTTCATCTTGTTCTTCTGTTTCAGCACTTGCATTGACTGGTTCACCCTAATAAATCCTTCTGTCCCAGGCTTGCTGTCCAAATCCTTCCACCTTGTTTCCTCCACCATTGCCTACATCCAAGTCATTAACTCCACACCTTCTTTCATCCTACATAACTCCCCAGCTGTCCTCGTCATCCTTCTGTCCTGCATGAATAACAGCTTGTATATTCTTTTACATCCACCAGCTGCCATAATCACAATCAACTCCTTTACATTAAATATTTTATTGAATTGTACCCACCCTTGACATCCTCTTTTTCATCTTTCTCAGTCTTATTGTGTTCCACACTCTGTGCTCTTCTCCTCTCTAGAGCCTTTCTCTTTACATACTGTAGGGATGTCCACCCCTTGCAACCCCTTGAGCATTTCAGAGGTTTTGTGTGCGACTTGACATGCTTCTTCACTGCCCTGTCCTCTCTTGGCCAATCCAAACTGTCTGTTGTTGAGTTCATACACTTTCTGCCTTCACATGTGTGCAAGCATCTGGTGAATCCTCTAAGTTTGGCATGTTTCTTCTGTGGTTCATGAACTGAGTGTTTGTCATCTGACCAGATCTGTTTTTTGCTATGAGGGCACTCAGCATTTCTGCTACTTTCCAATCTTCTGTCCCAACTTACAATAATGAAGCTTCCATTGTATCACTAATAGTCAAGGTATATATATGAAGAGCCAAGTGTTGTAGAGCAATGACAGTCAAGATGAGAAAAGTGATCACACAGGAACCAAGTAAAACCAAGTAAAGTTGACTAATACCAAGTAATAACATAGCTAAGGCTTAGTTGACAATTAGCTGACAGTAAGCTTGAATCAGCTGTGCTAGAGGCTGTCCTGAATTGTGACATTTAGCTAGTCTTAGCTACAGCAGCTTAGCTGGACCAACACTATTTACAGGGTGTGGTGGACTTGTCTAAGCTACTTCATGAGTAGTGGGACACAACAAGGTGGTCTTTGTACATCAGTATTAGAAATGTACTAGCGGTGTCAGTATGTTGTTAGCACTGTTAGCAGTGTTGTTAGCAGTGTTAGCACTGTTAGCAGTGTTGTTAGCAGTGTTAGCACTGTTAGCAGTGTTGTTAGCAGTGTTGTTAGCAGTGTTAGCAGTGTTAGTAACGATAGACTATAAGAAGATTATTTTTTGGCACTATTCCAAGTCTACATATCTGCAATGCCATTCAGATTATATTTACTTACCAGTGAGGTTCCACAAACTTGTGCTATTATTGATACCACTATCAGCATTGAAGAGTCTAGTGAGCTATTATGGCCAAATCAAAGGGACATACACATACTCATATGTACTGCATATAGATCAGTTTGAAGAAGTTGCAGACAAGGGCAACACTTCTCCAACTGCCAGTGACATAGACATGGATAGTCTGGAGGATCAAATGGGCTTGAATGTTATGAAGACTTGTTTAGTGTTGCTCCAGCTCTGGCTCTGAGTCAGCTGGAAGCTAGGAGCTAAGCTAATCTTATATTACTTTGTTTATATTTGTTGTGATAAACAAACAATTAAACAGTTACACATGAGTTAGTGGATGACTAAGCACATGTGGCTGTTGATATTGTACAGGATGACTAATCATATGTGGCTGTGGATCACATGCATCAATTGGTCAATACACATGACACAGAGTTGAAAGACCAGATACTTCTTTTTTCTTATGACAATGATTGTTAATTATATGTAGTTGATTGTCTATAGTCACATGCAGCAACTAGTTGGTCAATGAGTAAGCCTGTTAATTGTATTTAGTCAGGTTCATCAACCAGTCAGTTGATGACTAAGCACCCTTTATGATATTACTATTATCTATACCACAACTTATGGTGACTCCAGCGCCCATGTTGGATCTTTACATGTCAGATCCAGCTCTGATGGCCCTCAGATCCATGGCCACCTTGGGGGTGGCAGGTATGGATAGCCCTGTCCAGCTATCCCACCACTTATCACAACAATATCACAACAACTCCACAATATACACACCAACCTACATACCTCTTGGACATACTACCAACTGTCATGCAACTTGTCACAAAAATTGGCTTCCAGCAGATATACCCCATTTGGGGTAGCCTTTTGCATCCAATCAGCATTATTACAATTTCACTAACATTTAGTGACCTGTTGATGTAGTAGTTGGACTATGAGTCAATCCCCTCATTGGCCTATGACCTAGCCTTCACCACTATCAATATCATAGTGTGCCTGGACCCTCGAATGCCCAAACCATGTGGGTTTGTATTATACTTCTTTTTGAATATATGTTAACAATTTTCATAGAAAGAGCCCTGTCCTTCAAACAAATCGCACATTGGACAGTCAAATTGGTTTCAACTACCTCTAGATGATCAAAAAAGTAACTTGGATTGAAGCCTTAGTAGAATATGGGTTCTATACTGATGCAGCGGAAGCAAACAGGCAGAGCTATCACCATCTGACAACCTTATCAAGCTACTTACATGGTGATGAAACCAACAGTGTAAGTGACTTTAGTTTTCTGTAGTAACTACATTAATAATATCACACTTTCCCTAGCCTAGGAGCGACACCTACAAAAATGTCTCCTTCATCAACATAATCAGAAAGGCATTCTACATAGGGCCAGAAGCTATCATGAGCATGCTTCAGGCTCTCTCAGCCTGATATACAAGTTTAGTATGCAAGGAGGAATACCTTGTATGGTCTCAGGGAGCTCTACTAACAGCTTTCTACTTTGGTCTAGTTGTTGATAGCCCATCATGAACAGAGGAGCAGGAGGCAGGTCATATTCCAAGAGGGTGGACAATGAATTGTATACTACAGATTTGAGTGGCACACATTTGCTGCTAATTTGGTATCTCCTGAAGCCTGCTGTTGATGTGTTCCTTATTTCTCCCACCATATATCAAGTTCGCAGCTATTGATGCTTTCTTCTCCCTCCCACAAGTTATGCCTCTGACTGTTACAAATGAATCAACCTTCTATTGCCTCCCATGTTGCAGTCCTTTTGTGGTTATGATCGTATCCTGCCAACAGACAACTCTTTCCTCTTTACACTTCCCCTATTTTCGAGCTATGTCAGGCACAATGTGGAAATGCGAAACAGGAATGACTTCCGCTGGTGGGAGCTCTGGTCCCCCAATTCAATCTAGATGACATTTTACCCTGGGGTCATGCTTGTAAACAAGTACACCTCGGAACCACACTCTGATCCCCAGCAGAGGCACTTCGATAGGCATCTAGGCATGTTTGACCCGACTGTCTTCTCCCAGCACTACATGGTGGACCAGCCTTGGCTTGTTTTCATTCTTCTCCCAGACCTTGATTGCATCAACTCCGTTCCCAATCTACTGAGTCTGGATATTTTACCCACCTTCCAATCCACGTGGACAGTCAGATACATGTAGGGGGTTTGTTGTGGAACTATTCATACAAGAGGTTGCTGCACTTTCCTCATGACTCAACGACAGGATCAAGAAGCTCTTGAAGCTATCCGTAGTCGACACAAGGATAGGATATGAAGACAATGTCTCTACCTTCCTCACACTGTCAGATGTTGACCATCTACACAAGGTTGTCACATTTGAGTATGCCATCGATTGGGCCACATATATCCAGAGGGGGCTCAAGAGCAAGGCAGTGTGGATCACAATGGCAGAGAAAATAGTGGAATTTGGCCCCCTAACCTCCAACAATTGCACAACACAGCCATCCCTCCAGCTGACAATCAACTCATAGGCGTCTGGCTAAACAAGATGGATGAGGAGATGGCCCTTTGGCTTCTTATTTGTGTGCGAGTCCCCTGTTTCATAGTGCACAACTACAAACCCAGCACTGACTTTTCTAGAGGGTGATCAAAGGATGTCTTCGGCAACTGTAATGTCCCATGTCTCACAACACCTTCTTTCATGTCTGGAACATTGTTTGAACAAGCTAGGCCTGGCAAGGCAAGTCTCCCCTTGCCCCCTGTTTCAACGGCTTCTTCTCTGCGAAAGGAAACCCACCATTCAACAAGCACCATATTATCTCATTGTCCTGGGCTCAATATTGGGACTGTTGCGCTGGCTGGTATATAGGGCCAGTGGTGAGATTGCTTGCTTCTAGCAAGCTGTTTTTATCAAGTGCAGGCAGACCACTCACAGTTCAGTGTCCTGAGCCTGTGGTTCTTCCCAGTGGGCCATCAGTGAGTGCAAGTAGGTCGTCTGTGGTGGAACATCCTCCCCCCATTGCCTGCCCCCTCGACATAGTCCTGATTGCACCAGACCGAGTGCCCTGGGTCTGACCCCCAGACATCATTGGGGTTGGCAGGGCCAATTTCTATGAAGAATCAGGAGCAGATAACACATTATATCTCATTGAAGGTTCAAAGGTAATTTTCTCCTGCTATTACATCATACCAGTAGAAACTAACATTGTGTTCTGGAAATTGAGACTCAGAGGGGATTACAACTACTCATGGCACAATCACAAAAACTGTTATTGTATCTTCACCAAAGAAGACCTTGCACATCCTATGGGGATAAAACCCAATGCATGCAAGTTTGGTGTGCCAGCACCTAGGTGGACATATTATAGAATGGCCAC
>QLPF01001908.1:0-46560 GCA_003314045.1 Hygrophorus pudorinus
GTTTCGCCCTTATAAGAGGGTAATGATAGTTTCAAACCTATTTTGCTCACTTGTACTGAGCAAGGGGTTTCATTATATGCAGCATCATATGCTGCATGTATCATAGTGATTACTTGCTCTGATGTCGCATTAACGACAGATGTGATTGGTTTAGCACCACGGTTGAGCCCATGTGTGCTTGTACCAGCAGTGGTATCTAACCTATTGGTGTCAAAGGTCACCAATGACTTATGAGGTCCTTGACTTCGTGGAAACTCTGCATTAGAGTTGGTTTGCAATACCCTATTAGGGGGAATGTGAGCAATGTTTGCACTCATGGATGCGGGCACGTTGTGTCCGGTTATTAACTTAGACGGTTGAAGTATCAACAGTTTCTGCTGTGAGACTTTTTGCCTATGGGTGGTAGTTTCAGCCGTATGCTGTTTATTAACCTTTGCCTTTTTGTCATAGATGGCTTGTCGAGCCATCTCGTCTATCTGATTATTGTAATCGTCAACAGATTCTTCCTCTTGTCGACGGGTTTGCTGGTCTAATCAACCAGTCATTATTGATTCTCGCTTTGCGAATATTTCACGTTCCACGTGTAAAGCTGAAATAGCTTCCTGTTGTAGTTTGTTCATATTGGCTACTGGCCTATACAATATTCCATTGCTGGAATTGATTTCAGGCTGATTAGCAGCCGTAGTTTTTATTTCCTGCAGACTAGCAGGCTGCGATGCATAGGCGGCATGCATGGATTCCCCTGTAGTGAGTGGGCTTATGTATGTATCAACTGGCACTATAGTGGTTGCAGCTGGTTTAGCTGGTGATGCTGGTTGTCAGCTGGAGTTCTGATGCCCTTTCAAGGCATATTCATCATTATGATCAGATCTTATCTGATGTATCTCAGTCAGATAGCTGTTATAATGAGCCTCCATATGGTCATCTATAGCTTCTAGCTCGTTTAGACACACTTGTAGCGTAGATTTTTCTTTCTTTCTTGCAGCTCGACGCTGTTCCATGTCCATGTGGACTCTCGACTCTAGATGGTCGAGCTGTATACTTGTTCGGGTTTTACCCGGAATGTCTTTCGGGTCTATTCGACCTTCAGTCTGATTGACAACCATGCTGGTTGTTGATCCACCACCTATTGAAGGTGTCTTTCTACGCGTGGGCGCTCTCGCATTCTCCGAGTTTCGTGACCGGGGAGCCGGTGTTTGTCTATCCACTGGGGATTCCCAGTGGTTCGTAGGATAGTCATTACTGACATCATCATATTCTCCTGCATCACTGTGGGTAATAGGGCTGTTAGCCCTGTGAGCTGATTCTGAGACTTGCGAGGCTTTATAAGCGGAGTCTCGCTGGAGGGGGGTATGTTCGGTAACGGGGTGGTTTACATCCCGTAATTGGGATGGACTTCCCTGTTGGGATGATCTATTGGACCGGATGGACATCCGGGTTGTTGAATTCACTTATCGATGGGATTCATCTATGAATGCACTAGATCGTGTGCGTTCTGAATCGTATTACTACAACATGCGTTGCGATTGCGATTGCGTGCTGATATGAACTTAACGTTTGATTTCGTAGTGTACGGCGAGAGCTATACTCAAGCTGTTCAGGCTTTTTCGTGTCTGTTCGATGAGGCCCTTTAGGGTGCCTAATAGGACTTTTTTATAGTCAAGGTATCTAACCGCGAGCGGCTTATGACTATGTATTATAACCAATGTATCTAACCTCGTTAAAGGCTTATGGCTATTACAGTCAATTCAGAACCGTTTTAAGGGTTGTTTGGCTGTGAAAAAAAGTATAAACTTGTGTAGGGCTAGTTAAAGCCCTAGTACAAGTGGGAATGAGATAGTTAAATACTTTGTACTCACTGTGCACTATTCACAGATCCAAATCAATGTATTTGGGTAATGAATGTATGTGCTATTTATGAGGGTTGTAGTAGTTAAGTATATCTATATCATGCGACGCGGACAGCGTACTATACAGTTGTTTGTACATGTGTATATTGTGGCACACATGTCCACGGTAAATAATGAAATAATGAAATAATAAGGAGATTAATGAAAGTAACAAGGAATCATAGATTCCTTACATCATTGCTTTGAAGGCAGATCAATCGTTTCCGACTAGTTCAAATAGTATATATGCTGGAAGTGACAGACCTCATCAAGGCGTGTAATGAGATTGCTGATCCTGAAGATATGGATCTTCTCTTGCCTTCTGCAACTTTGCAAAAAGTGACCTGTGCTGAGGGTCTGGCAGATACAGAAGTGCAGCTTCGCAAGGGACAGTGTTTCGATTCCCTGACAAAGATTCAAAATCTTATCTGTGCCAAAACACACCTTATCCAATTCTGTAACAAGAATGTCCGTGGCCAATGTCCAAATACCCGTGCATCTGGCGCCATTGATCGTCTTGACGAGAAGGTTCAAATAGCCGTTCGAAAGTACTGGCATGCATGGAGCACATTGTTAGAACTCTGGGGTCCAGGCGAGTGGGAGGCCAAGCTGAAGGAGATGCACAATGATGACATACAATCGCCCAGGAGCATGGAGAGCAGCATTGAGGACCCTGATGATGTTATTGGGCCTAATGGGAGGAAGAAATCAAAGAAGCAATTGGCGGCACTAGCCAAAGGGCTAGGAGAAGGCCGTTGTCTTATTTCATGGATCTGGATTGCTGGAAGATCAGTGGGAGCTACTGCGAACGCAGGCTTGAACGAAGGTATGTGCTCTGCAACACATATGTTTCCCTGCTGATTTGTTTGATAGCTCTGCGGATTGAGTGGTTGAAGGTGCGTGCCTGGCATTTGCGGTGGAAAGAGAAGGTTCTATTGTTGAAGGAAGAGATGAGGCATGTGCATGTGTTTCTGGAGTGGAGGGCTGCCTGGTGGGAGGAATTGAAGGATGGATGGCCGACACTCGAGTCTGGGATCCAGGCCGGCATGTGCACATATGCAATGAGGCAGGCACATTTGCAACATGCACTCCAGACAGAATTTATGCATCTCTGGGAGATGCCTATGTGTTTTAATTCTGCACACGAGGACCTACAGGATGGTATAGAGAACAGCGACAACGAAGACGACAATTGAACAGCGGGAGTGAGCAGCAGGTAGTATGTTTTTTTCGGAGGTTTAGGTGTAAGGAATCTATAATTCCTTGTTACTTTCATTTGTTTCTTTAAATTGTTATTTTATTATTTTATTATCATTATTTACCGCAGACACATGTGCCACAATATACACACATACAAACATAGCCTTATTACGTCGTCTGTGTCGCACAATCTGTATATACTTAACTACTACAACCCTCATAAACAGCACATACATTCATTACCCCAAATATATTGATTTGGATCTGTGAATAGTGCACAGTGAGTACACAGTTATTAAATATCTCATTTCCACTTGTACTGGGGCTTTAACTAGCCCTACACAAGTTTATACTTTTTTTCATAGCCAAACAACCTTTAAAATGGTTTTGAATTGACTGTAACAACCATAAGCCTCTCACGAGGTTAGATACATTGGTTATACTATGTAGTCATAAGCTGCTTGCAGTTAGATACCTTGACTATAAAAAAGTCCTATTAGGCACCCTAAAGGGCCTTATTGAACAGACCTGATATAAAAGCCTGAACGGCTTGAGAACACCTCTCACCATATACTATGGATACCGAACGTAAAGTTCATATCAGCGTGTGATAAGAATTCGCAACGCATATTGTAGTAATACGATTCAGAACACGCACAGTCTAGTGCATTCATAGACGAATCCCATCGATAAGTGAAATCAACAACCCAGATGTCCAACCGGTGCCAATTGGCCCATACATAAGCCCTTCAACTACAGGGGAATCCACACATGCCTCCTGCGTGTCTCAATCTGCTAGTCCGCAGGAAATAACCACTACGGCTGTTAAGCAGCCCGAGATCAATTCCAGCAATGGAATATTGTATAGGCCAGTAGCCAATACGAATGAATTACAACAAGAAGCTATTTTAGCTTTAAACATAGAACATAAGATATTTGCAAAGAGTGAATCGATAATGACTAGTCGATTAGACCAGCAAACCCACCGACAAGGGGAAGAATCTGTTGAAGATTACCATAGTCGGATAAGCAAGATGGCTTGACAAGCCATCTATGACAAAATGGCTATGGCCAATAAACAGCCTATGGCTGAAACTACCAAACATAGGCAAAAAGCCTCACAGCAGAAACCATTGCTGCTTAACGCATCCACATTAATAACCGGACACAATGTGCCCGCGTCCATGAGTGCAAACCGCGCTAATATCCCCCATAACAGGGTATCACAGAACAGTCCTGACATAGGATTTCCACGAAGTCAAGGACCTCATAAGTCATTGGTGACTTTCACTGCCAATTTGGCAGATCCCACTGCTGGTTATAAGCACACATGGACTTGACCGTAATGCTAAGCCAAGCACAATTGTTGTTAACACAACATCAGAGCGAGTGATCACTATGATACATGCAGCATATGATGCCGCATACAATGAAACCCCTTGCTTAGTACAAGTGAGCAAAATAGGTTTAAAGCTATCATTACCCTCTTATAAGGGCAAAACCACTCAAGCTGAGTTTGAAAAATATCTCGCGGCCCTGCTGAGGTATTTCAAAATATACCAGCTGCTAACTGCAGATACCGACCAATTGAGGGTAAACCTACTTGGTACTACCCTCATGGGTGCGGCAATAGAATAGTTTGAACAAACCATTGATACAAATGATGTCGATGCTGACATTTGACAATGTAGTACGAGTGTTAAAAAAATGCTTTGTTCATCAATCCTCTAGCCAGGATGCAGCAGACAAGTTCAATGCTTTGATGCAGAACAAGTCTACAGTAATAGAATTTTACAATTCTCTACAAGTGTTTGCCCAACGCATGGTAGAATTACCAGATAGATATCGCATTAGAAGGCGATTCCTAGTCAGTCTAAATGACCATATATCCAACAGGATATTAGAAAATAGCTATACAGCCAAACAATCTACTATAGATGACCTACTGAGGGTCACACAGCAAATAGAGGAAGCTCAGTCTTATGCAAGCCGAGGAAAATCGAGCGCAAGCTCAAATACTACAAGTAAACCCTCGACAAATAGGAGTAACCTTATGGCTACTGTAACTAAATATCAGCCTCAGAAGCTGTCATATAAATCCAATGGATATACGAAGAAACTGAGTAATCGGTCCTTTGTCAACAAGACAACTAATGGTTCAGCACCATTTAGTAAAGGACCTAACCGGTCTAATCAACAGCATATAGCTGCATCTGGAAACACCCAGGCTCCAACCGCAAAGCCTAAATTAACTGACAAGTCAAACTTGAGGTGTTACCGATGTAACAGTATGGGACACATAGTCCCCAACTGCCCTTGTCCGGCACAACTGAGAGCAGCTGTAGCTCAAGTAATCGCGGATCAAAATGACGAAGACCCAACATTGGGTGAATCACCAGAAGGTGAACAGTACGATCCCGAGTTGTACTCGGAAGAGGACATGGAAGTCCATGAGATCGATCATAACCAGTTAAATGGTCAAGAACATGTCGAAGACATGAATGAATACACGGGCGATAGCTCCGATGAATATAGTCCAAATAACATGGGCTATCAACCCGATGAAGAGCAACACCACATATCCTCATATGTATCAGTGGTAATACCACTTGAACCTCAATATGAGACACATGCACGCACAGCAACTACGCTGTCTGATGCACCCCTTACAGTGTATAGGATGTGAGCATCACGCAAATCGTTACCTGGCGAACAGCCAGAAAGGAATTTTGAGAAACCACTCTCACTCAGCGGATATATTTATATCAACAGATATAAAGCGCATGTCCTGATAGACACCGGCTGTACCACTGACATGGTATTCCCGGACTATCTAGCCGCCATGGGTGAAATACCCTTTGAACTGGAAAACCCAGTAGGTCTGCAAATGGCAACCTGAGGCAGTTGCTCTCGAATTAACTATGGCTATAGAGCTAAGTTAGAACTAGGCAAGTTCAATGCTGAACACTACGTAGACGTAGCAAACCTAGACCAGTATGATATCATACTAGGATCAGGATTTATGCGCAAGCATAAGGTCGTGCTCGACTTCAGAGAGGAAAAACACGGAGTGTTTATAATAAATGGCAAACACCATGTCGAGCATACAGGCAACTTTGGTTCCCCAAAAGGGGGGAAGAAGCTAATACAGCTATATAAACCACCAATGGTGGACATAAAAGTCGAAGCTAATACGGCTTCTACGATAAAAAGAGCCGTCAACACGGTCATAACCCAAAAGGTTATAAAAAATAATACTGCCAGCAAAGGCAAAGAAAAAGAAATGGTTGTAGCAAGGCCGCAGGCTGGCCTGGAAATGCCAATAAAAAAGGCTAAGCAGCCTACAGCTATGCCAGCTAAACTTCACCACAATGCGGTAGTGGGATCCAGCAAGGATCCAAAGCTGAAGTGACTTGAAGGTCACAATGAAAAGCCAACGGCAGACCATGGCAAATTGCTGAGTGAACAAGTAAACACACAAGTTCACAACAAACATACTAGCAGACAGCCATTAATAGACATGAAAGCTCGTGTAATACTGATCCAGAAATGGACAGAGAGCATAAAGGACCTAACAGTCCCAGTTCCTCTAGAAATGCCTCCCATACGGGAAATTTTGCATGAAATAAATTTCATCGACAAAAGCTATAAGCCTTCATATCACATGCCAAGATGTCCAGATGTGCTCTGCCCCAAGCTAGTAGAGAAGGTAGCCTGATATGAGAAGGCTGGATGGTGGAAGCAAACCACGACAGATAGTGCAGCGCCACTATTATGTGTCTACAAGAAAGATGGATGGTTAAGGACTGTGGTAGATGCGCACAAGCACAATGAGAATACCATAAAGGATGTCACTCCTTTCCCAGATCAAGATGGTATCCGTCATGATGTGGCTCGCGGTATGTACTGTACCAAGCTGGACATGTCCGACGCATATGAACAAGTATGCATCAGAGAGTCAGATGTGCCTAAAACAGCATTTGCTACTGTTTTCGGTACATTCATGAGCTATGTAGTTCAACAAGGCGATTGTAACACATCTTCTACATTTCAATGTTTAATGACATATATATTCCGAGAATATATAGCATGATTTGTCCACATATATCTGGATGATATATTCATATTCTCTAATAGTCTAGAGAATCATGAACGACATCTACAGCTCGTATTTGACAAGCTGCATGAAAGTCACTTATTTCTAAGTGCTAAAAAAGTGGACTTATACTCCATGCAAATGGACTGTTTAGGTCACATAATTACCGATGATGGTATATTTATTGCCTGATGAAGACAAACTCAATCACATTTGCGAATGGCGAAGGCCAAGAGATTATAATGATGTACAGTGTTTCCTAGGACTAGTGCAATATCTAGCCCAGTTTATGCCAGATATATCGGCATATACTAGCCCTTTATCGGGTATGACGTGTAACCATCGGCCCTTTGTATGGGCACCACTACACGAAAAGTGTTTCAAAATGATAAAAATCATTACTTGTAATACACCGATACTGAAGCTGGTGGATATGCAAAAGCCTGATCCTATATGGGTTGTATGTGATGCCTCCGCAAGGGGCATTGGAGCATTCTACAGTCAAGGACCGGAATGGCGCAAAGCGTGTCCTGCTGGATTTCTATCCAAGAAATTTACACCAGCTCAGTGTAATTATCATACGTGGGAACACGAATTAATAGCCATATTAGAGGCTTTAGTCAAATGGGAAGATAAACTCATTGGACAATGATTTATTGTGGTGACTGACCATAAGGCATTAACCTTCTTCAAATTGAAGATACACATGTCTGATAGACAGACACAGTGGTGGGAATTTCTATCCCGCTTCGAATATAACTTGGTTTACACCAAGAGAACCTTGAACAAGGTAGAGGACTCATTTTCCTGGTACTATATCACCGACGAATTGTCAGAATTACATGTATTGAGCGAATACGTCAATATAGATGCACAGATAGACCCTAGCGGGGACTTTACAACGGAAAACTGTAAGAAGGAGTTGTTAACAGGTTTCCCTGAGCCTACCATTGTAGCAGCACGAGGCAAAGTAATAGCTAATCCTGCTATACAACCAACTAACTCGGTAACAGCTCACCTGGAGCAATGCAGTGATTTAATGGCTCAATTAGGTCAATATTACAAAGAGGATAGCCTTCTCAATAAAATAATTGCAGTTCCCGCACAATATGCAAACTATTGGCTTGACAGCCAAAAACTATACACGACCAGTTGTGAAAATAAGACAGTATTGTGCGTCCCAGACACATTATGGAAGGGGAGGAGGATCCCCGAAATAATAATTGATAACACACACAGTGTATTAGGCCATATAGGCCACAATAAAACACTAAGATACCTTAGAAATTGGTTCTGGTGGCCCAAAATTATGCACGATATGTAGTGCTCCCAAAGTTCAGTTCGGAACTGATCTGAACTCAGTTTGAAACTGAACCAAACCCGAAGTTCAGGTTTAGGTTTGGCCTGTGGCTGAACCAAACCATTTAAGAGAGTTCAGTTCAGCCAAAACCTCTTAAAAACCAAACCAATTACTATATATAGTAAGAGTTCAAGGTTTGAAACCCAAACCAAACCAAACTCCAAGGTTTGGTTCAGCATTTTGGCTGAACTGAACTCCAAGTTCAGTTTGGGGTTTGACAAAAAGTGTCCCAAACTGAACAAAACTGAACTTTGGGAGCACTAGCGATACGATCACATTTTGTGAATCATGCGGCAAATGCCAAACGATAAAGACAAGTAACCAGCGCCCAGCGGGACTGTTACATAGTCTGCCGATTCCTAATCGGCCATGGGCCTCAGTAGGCATTGATTTTATGGGACCGCTCCCTGAAAGCAACGGATACGACTACATAATGGTAGTGCTCCCGAAGTTCAGTTTGGTCCGGTTTGAGCCCTTTTTGGCCAAACCGGAAACTGAACTTGGAGTTTGGTTCCGGAATTTCCGAAACCAGAACCGAAACCGATTGAAACCATTCTGGCTCTTTGGCTTCAACTCAAACTGGGTTTGAAACCGTTTGAGACTGCATTAAGTCCTAATTAGGAAATTTGATATTATTTTATTATTTTATTTTTATTTTTACTACTACTATATATCCCTGTGCATCCCTACAACCTCATGAACACAGTGCGCACGTCAATTGATGTGCTGTGCGTGCTTGTGAGGTGGTCTGGGGTTGAGCGCAGGGATGGTGGATGGGGTGGATGGGGCCTGGGTCATCCAAACAAACACCCTGCACTCGTTTCAAGAGCACAGGGGTGGTGGATGGGGCCATGTCACCTCTGACTCGTGTTTGCATGAGGGAGGTGGTGAAGGAGGAGGTGGTGTGGAGGTAGTGGGGCCATGTCACACCCACCTCGCGTT
Organism: Hygrophorus pudorinus; assembly: GCA_003314045.1. Taxonomy (NCBI): domain Eukaryota; kingdom Fungi; phylum Basidiomycota; class Agaricomycetes; order Agaricales; family Hygrophoraceae; genus Hygrophorus; species Hygrophorus pudorinus. The sequence goes on from QLPF01001908.1 coordinate 9,488, forward strand.
CATGCGAGGACAGGGGTGGTGTGTTGCATCCAGGTGGCCGTTTGGCCAGGGACGCATTTGCACGAGGTAGGTGGGTGAAGGAGGTGGTGGTGTGGAGGTGGTGTTGTGGTGGTGGGGCTGTGTCACCTCCAACTCACATTTGTGCGAGGGAGGTGTTGAAGGAGACCCTTCCCACTCATTTGGAGCAGGAGGGTTGTGGGTTGTGACAACTCGCCTGACTCGCATTTTTTTGCGAGCAGCCAGGTTGTGGGTAGTTGTGGGTGGATGGTGACACATCCAACTCGCGTTTGTTGCGAGCGGACGGGTTGTGGGGCCATGAGTGGGTGATGACACATCCAACTCGTGTTTGGTGCAAGTGGACGGGTCGTGGTGGGTGAGCACAAGCCGCCCCTCATGTAATACACGAGGGGGGTGGCTGGGGGCCCCTCGCACGAATGAGCAGGAGGGGCACCATAAGTCATTAAGTCAGTACAAAATTATAATACAAAATGGACCTTTATTACAACTGGGGTGGATCCACCACCCCAGCTGCATCTCCCCCTTTTCCCAGGCTTGCCATCAAGGTGGCTGGCAGCCATCTATCATGTTTGTGTTGGTGGTGAGGTGAAGATGGGGGTGGAGATGGTGGTGTGGTGTTGGTATGCGCTGACCGCATTACCATTGTGTTTCTGTTGAGCAAAAACCTTTAGTAATACTTATAACACTAACTAACATACCTTGTACCTGTGTTAGATTGTGGTGGTTGGTTGAAGACATAAACATGAACACTTGGTGTTTATCATGTCACATGACACTAAAAACTTAATGCCCAGCCTCAGAATTGAGCAAGAATTGCAAGAGAAAAAGTAGAATTGACATGAGTAAATACCTTGGAAAATATATAGGTAATTACAGTTCCAAACCATTTGAACTGAGTTTGAGGTGGTTCAAAGACTTCGGCCCTGCCTGAACCCCAAACTGGACTTCCAGTTTTGGTTCGGCCAAATGTGGAACCGAAACTGAAACCAGCGGTTTGGTTCCAGTTTGAACCGAGTTCGGATCGGTTTCAGACCGAACTTTGGGAGCACTACATAATGGTAGTCATATGCCAATTAACCTCCATGCTACATTTGATAGCTACCGTGATCACGGTAAAAGCCATGGAAGTAGCTGAGCTCTACTATAGAGAAATTGTCCGCTTGCACAGATTACCAGAATCAATAGTCTCTGACCGAGATTCTAAGTTTACTTCCAAATTTTGAAAGGAACTACACCGCATCACCGGTGGGAAACTATTAATGTCTACAGCATTTCATCCTCAAACGGATGGTGCTACGGAATGTTCAATATGTTCAATTAATCAGGCACTCCGCACCTTCATAAACGATAATCAAACCAATTGGAATGACAAATTGCCATCCATAGAGTTTGCATTCAACTCTACAGTGAATAGCTCATCGAGCTGAATGGCAGCTGGATGCCGACTATGATCAATAATCCGATATTGGATACGCCCTACAAAGGCATTAAGCAATTCGCTGAACAAGCAGTACAGAACCTTGAGGCGGCTCATGATGCTATAATAGCTAACCACATAACTCAAACCTATCATGCTAATGCACATAGAAGGGACAACCCTCTCATCACCATAGGTGGTAAAGCCTACCTTTCAACTAATAACTTACACTTGCCGAAAGGCAGAGTCAGAAAGTTATTGCCCAAATATATCGGGCCATATACGGTACTTAACAGCAACCCTGCCAAATCTACCTATACAATAGAATTACCAGAAGAACTCCGTATACAACACGTCCACCTGATGTTCCATGTGAGCCTGTTAAGGCCCCATCAACCTAATCATGATGATTTATTCCCTAAGAGGGAGGCTGATGTGTTTTACAACTTTGGTGCAGACCCGGACCACGAATGGGTTGTAGATGAGATAGTTGACCATAAGTGGTCCCCCAAATTATCATTTAAGATCAAGTGGGCCTACGGTGATTATGGGAGCCCTTAGCCGCAGTGGCTGAGCTATCGGCTCTTGACCGCTATCTTGAACTCCACGGAGTATCTACACCATGGGAGTTATCCCAGAACAAGCACACTGAAAGCATGACAAGTCACAACTGAGTGAATACCAAATACAGCAGTGTGGCAATTGCCTGCCAGATACGGCAATGTGGCAAATACCAACCAAACACCATAGTGTGGCATTCAAACCCCGATGCCCACGGGTATAAAAGGTCGATTACAGCTCTGCTGTAATCCTCCTCACCTAGTATCCACATGTCCTACCGAAGCCCCTGCCGATCGCCCAGTTGTGGGTTGAGCTCACAGTCTCGATCCTGCTCACGCAGTAAAGAAAAAGGCTTAACAGCCAAAGTCTCCAGTCCCTCAGGACATCATTCACGCTCTTCGCATCATATACACGAGGAAACCCCCACGATCGCGAGCTTAACCGCTCCTGTCCTACCTCCAATGGAGATGGACCCTGCGCTGCATGTACTAGTGCACCCCAAACAACACAATTTGTGCATCGATTATGTCACCCACCTGGTGGCACAACATGATAATGGGGCTACCAAAGCCCTGTATGAAAAGCAATGTGCCTATTGGCACAAACAACTTCACCAAACCGTGTGGGAACAAGGCTACGACTGTGGTCGTGCAGATGTGCACCAAGACAATGTGCAATTGTGCAACCAAATCGATGACTTGTATGACGAAGAGCGAAGGCTCAAAGACAAAATAGCCAAGCTAGAAAAACAGCTGTTGGCTCAAGCCGACACAGTGCCCTCACAGGCTCAGAATGAAACGCGGCCCTCGCTACAAGCTCGCATCGAGCTCCAACATCCTACCCCGACCAAGGGTAAATCTAGGGACTACACTCAGTCCGATATCCCGATCCTGTTAGTGACTTACCCTTGCATTGACAATGAGCCCTATGAGGCTATGACAATTGATCAGGAATTGTCCCAACAGTATGAGGAAGCCATCACTTGTTCATTAGCCCAGGCCCAATTAGGCCCGCTGCCCATCCCTATGCAGCCTACGGCAGGGCCTTCATATGCTCAAACCGCGAGCCTTGCTAGGTTCATTGTTCCTCCCCAACCGGCTGGCCCCATTAGGGAAATAAAATCATTGCCTAGCGGCAAAATCACCTCATTCAAAGTCAAGATGAAGCCGTCCTCAGTCATAGGACCCCCCATGCCTACGAGGCTATTCCGAAATGGCCTACCTGTAGCCTTAGGAGCCAGCGGTCACCCGTCATTATACCCCGACTCCTTGTGGAGAAACATTAAAGGCCCAGAGCTATTTCCCACAAAGAAAGGCTCTTCAGCCCAGCCTCCAGCCATTGGCCCTTCTCACCCCTCTTTCAGGGTACTCACCGAAGAGGCATATAAAATTCCGTTTGACCAATGGTCACTCACTCAATGAGCGATAATAACCCTGGCATTGCAAGCCAAGGTGCTACCACCCACAGGTCAACAAGCCCAATACCCAGTTGATAAACTGGTCATCAACCGTAACGATGTGCCTAAAGCAATTTGTCGTGATGACAAAAACCGATATTGATCAGATGACCTAGCGGTATGGCAATTCCTTCGGGATGGCATGCCTACCGGCTCTGCTCGCAGAGCATTCGAGCTTAAAGCTCTCAAAATACTTGGGCTTGGTTGCCCCAAACACTATTCCTCAATTCTGGGAAGCTCATCACTTCCCCAACAATAAACCTTTTGACGAAGCCGTCATTGCCACCCACTATTACCAATGTGGGCTAGACACTACTGTCTACGAAACCATGTTCCGTGGCTACACAGAACGTGCAATCCTTGTGCGTGCCGAAACTGGCAGACCCACCTCACCCATGGATTCCGCCACTACCATCCCTGCCTCATCGGCATCTGCTACCGGCCCTATGGTATCACTAGCCTCTATGCTAGCACCTGCTCTGGCTTGCGTCGAGAAACAGTGTGCAGAGCCTATTAAAAAATATGGCAAACAGCCTAAACACGGCGTCAAGCCTATGACGGCAAAATACATTTGCACCGCTGCATCCATTGAGGAGCTTAATGCCCTCTCTGTCTTCCAAGACAACAAACCCATTGAGGAGATCCTCGACAACGCATATGCGATATACACCGAAGAAGGCGATCAAGACTCGGCAGACAAGCTGCATCGAGCCTACTCCCAAGCCGCCAGAATGTGTCATTGATCCCGACACCCTCAGGGGCCCATGCTAAATTAGCATCTTACTTCCTCTTAAAGGGGGGAAGAGTGTAAGGAATCTATAATTCCTTGTTACTTTCATTTGTTTCTTTCAATTGTTATTTTATTATTTTATTATCATTATTTACCGCGGACACGTGTGCCACAATGTACACACATACAAACATAGCCTTATTACGCCGTCTGCGTCGCACAATCTTTAAATACTTAACTACTACAACCCTCATAAACAGCACATACATTCATTACCCCAAATATATTGATTTGGATCTGTGAATAGTGCACAGTGAGTACACAGTTATTAAATATCTCATTTCCACTTGTACTAGGGCTTTAACTAGCCCTACACAAGTTTATATTAGGTGAATATATGTTATGTGCTAAACATAGCATGTGCGTATCGACCGGTCTGCAGTGAGAGCGACATATGTATGTGCTAAACATAGCACATCCAAGATTACAATTGAGTGGCGGGAGTGAGTGGTGGGTATGTTTTTTTTTTGAAGAAGTTTAGGTGAACATGAGTATGTGAACATAACATAGCTAGCTATAGATCTATGCTGGTCTAACTGAGATGTCCAAAAATGGTCAATATGACTAAGCTCAGCTTTGCTCTATTTAGGTATACCGTGGTATCACCTAGATTTATTTGAATATGGCTATATTACCAGTGGGGAGCCAATCAGAGTGGACAAATGAAGCCATATTCTGTGGACAAACCCATACCATTTGGCCAAATATGCTGTGGGTATACCCAGGCCATTTGACAAGTGTTTCCATGGGTAGTGCCATGTATAAAGGCCTAATAGTACAGCTAGAGGTGGTCCTCCATAATGATATTCTGCAATATAAAATAAAGAGTCTATTGTCAGTGATGAAACAAGCAGACAAGGGACCGAAAGAACGCAAGGGAATGATTCCATGTTGAGTAGAAGTCGATTGAACCTTATAAGCAGTATCCACATTAGGAGGTATGAGAAAACTAACCGACAAAAAAGGCTTACCGGTTTAGGAATATGAGACATAGTTTCTGTTGACAGAGAAGACCCTGATGAAGCTAATGAGGACACAGAAGCAGCCTTTGTAAACAACATATCTTCAAATTTCTTCCGATATTTGGTGGCTTCATTCTGTGCATCTGCCAATCTCTCCTTGGTCTGCTGCAAGTCCACCTCGAGTTCAGTGTACCTCTCCATCAAATCTAGCATGCTATTATAGTGTTGCCTTGGCTGTGGCTGCAGGCTGCCAGCCGGGCTGATTTCCATCCAGCCGGTCACCAGCTCAGCTAAGGCTGCACACCGGCTCGCAGCTATGGCTGTCAAAAATCCAAAGCTGTGAGCCGCCAGCTAAGCCAGCTTATATATGTATACTAGTATTTTAATTATATTGCATAGTATACTAGTTATAATTATGAATAGATGATTTTTCAGGCTGTGGACTGACTTTTGCACTTTGTTCAGCCCACAGGTGTGTTTGTTTCTGTGCACACTCAGCCTCAGCCACTGAGTTCGAACTCAGCCACCCACCTCAAGACACCACCAACCGCTCGAGAAAGCGGTAACCGCAGGCCCACAAAGTAAGTAACTCATTATCTACAGCTTTATTAATGTACTATATATATATATGTAGGTAACTTTCGTGTTTAAACACAAAACAACACGCCTGGCACAGCACCCACCACCACCACCAACATGAACACAAAGGCCGGCACCACCACAACTAAATGCCCGCCGACTCGCTCCAAACGGGAGACAGCAACGTCACCTACACCCCCACCGGCCGTCTCACATCAAATGCAAGACAGCCATGTCGTTTCTCATTCCACCCCACCACCACCATCCTGCCTCATCAGTCGCACCCCCACCGGCTGTCTCACATCAAACACAAGACAGCCATGTTGTCCCCGTCACCCACCACACCGCCCTGTCCCTTGTCACCCACACTGGCCACATCACCCACCCCGGCCTTGTCACCACCACCAATCACACCCCCATGCTCTCCAACAGAGTGCGGGGCATTCATTTTCACCCACCGGGCCCCACCCACCATGTATCCCACCCCCACGCTCTTCAACAGAGTGCGGGGTGTCCGTTTTCACCCACCTGGCCCCACCTACCATGTATCCCACCCCTGCGCTCTTCAACAGAGTGCAGGGCATTCAACTTTATTACTATAAACTACATACATGCCAGCAGGGCCAGTGAAATGCTGGCTCCCACTAGTAAATATTTTTAAATAGAAAAATAATATTTTTTATAATATATACCAGCTGCATGCTGACTGTAGACAACCGCAGCCGGCTATGTACAGCTCATGGCTATGGCTGGCAAATAAAGGGTAAATTAGCTAGCTGCAGCCGCAGCTAAGCCAGCTGTAGCAACATTACACAATCATCCGGCCCACGGCATGTAAAGTCATTACTTCCAAAGCTATGGGTGGAGGAAGAATCATCGGTGGGTGACAATGGATAGGAGGAAGCATTATTGGAAGAAGTCATCAAGTTGTTCAGGCTCCCATATGGGCGGCCAGGGAAAACATAATGCAAAGATGCTGAGCTGAAAATGAGGGGCGAACTGGAGGAATTAGGTGCAGTCAGACGCCTAGGCTGCAAGAGCTTCCATCCAAGTGCTGTCACTGTGCACTTCCACTGTGCAATAGTAGGTACCCCAACTCCCTCGATAAATGTCTGAACTAAACATGCAATGGTGTTATGGGTGTGTGGGTTCTCCACAATAAATGAGGGCGGTAAGTATACATGTGCCTTCATGTATTCCAGTTGTACAGGAGTGTTCGGTTGTGTAGTCCCATCAATATGTAGAATCATGGTGCTTCCACCAAATGCATGATCCCACACCGTGGCCTGGAGCATATTAGAACATGCATAATAGAGATGTAATTAAAAACTATACTTACCAGATCAAAGATGAGACTCTGAACTTTGTCCCGGAAATCCCTATGTTCTTGAGCTGTGTTGGTGAGCAGACACACATCACGGAACAATGAATGAAATTTGTTCCGCCTGACAGTATGATTCCCATCAGTGTGAGCACCTGCTACAAACCAGGCCAGATTGCTGCAGAGAAAGCAATGTTGGTACCACATAAAAATGCCTTTTTGACTTTTTAAAGTGCCCAGCCGTCTGTGTAGGTTGTACAGACCTACTGGGTTGAATTTCAGATCATGCCAAGCGGATATCTCATCAGTTGCACTATATGGTGCTTGGATATCCACATAGGTGCCCCAATCATGCCGGGGCATATTGAGTTTCAAGTAATGATTTGTATTGATGGATAAGTTGAGTTGTCACTTCAAGTTGACACTCAGGTTATGTTTAGTAAGAATAAGTTAATGACTGTCTTGTTTTTTGTACAGCTGCCTGGGCTGTTTAGGCTGTCACACTAAGCCTAAAGTCACATCTATGATAATTGTTAGTAATATACTAAGAAGAAAATCCGCGTTGTATTTCATGGACTGAATCCCAGAAGTTTTTGTTTTTGAGTGTAATACTAACTTGGTTCTGATTATGACATCAAATTGCTGCTCAGACATGTCAACATTAAAGCTAGATGTCTGCTAGACAATGGTACACACTATTCACATAACATTCAGAAAGGTAGCGGCACAACTAATTTACACAGCAAGATTATCCATGAAGTCTACAAGTAAAAGGGCATCGCATTCCGTTTCATCATCCCACATCTGCATTACCATCCTCAGCATCATGCTCTCTTGCATCTACACTTCGCCCATCATCGCAGCCAGACGTCACATCATTGACCTCATGCAGCCCTAATCCTTCTGCCCAATAAGGTAGCGGGACCCCTACCAAAGTCACTGGGTCACGCCCAATATGACATCCAAACTGGAGCCTCCCTGAGAAACCAATTAGCGTTGAGGTCTGAAGTAGCCAGGAGAGGATGCCTTTGTTAACCAGCTGTCGATATCCCCATTGTTTTGTGAGTTCATGAGCAAGAAGAAGATTCAAATCTTGCTCTTGCCTGATAGCCTGATTGTAATCCGCATGATCATCGTACATGTAGGTAAGCAATCATTGGATCTCGATGTTGAGTTGCAGTATCTCACACTTCACCTATTTTACCTGGAAGTGGAGATTTGTGGCCTCATGAATGGCTGGCTGTGCCCATTGAAGCTGTCAAATATCCTGACAGGCATCACGCCAAATATCAAAGTCTCCAAGGGAGGTTGCTTCAATAACTTTCGACCATGTCAGGTGAGGCCGTGGCGGATCAAGTATTGCTGCCTGACAATTATATTCTTCCAGAGCTTTATTGATGGCCTCAGCACAGGTCTTTAGTGCCTTTCCGATCTTTTCGCGCAACTTGTAACCTGATTGCAACAGTGAACATGATAGCGTGACCAATAGTGAATCCGCTCACCGACACCGCTCACACCTAACTTTGTCAATTCAAATAGACATTGTACGATCAGCCTCTCAAGGTTGTCGAGTGCTTTCCTGTATTGCCGTTCGTTCATAGTGACCAGGGCATCCTGATATTGGCGGCAATCTGCAGTCCACTGATATTCAATGCCAGACACCTCTTCAATTCTACAAACTTCTTCCTGAATGCCAAGCCAACGTTGGTGGGTAGTAATGTAGTGTGTATGTATATTTTTTATCTCCTTCTGTGTAATTCCCTTGTTGATAATCATGTGATCAAGTCGATCAAAATCGCCCTTAGCATAGGCCAACACAAGTCTGATGACATTTAGTATTCAATTCACCATTAATTGAGAACACATACCTTGCTTCTTCAAGACAGCCAAGGGCCTCCATATATTCAATGGTGCGGGAAACTTCTTCCGGCTCAGTCTTGAGGTCACAGAGATATTGTCATTCAAGGATCAGGAAGTTTTTGTAATCGTCAGGTCTGAGATGGAGGCTAGATGATAGAATTGCAAGCTTCCTGCCACTCTCACTTATGATATCCAGAGCTTGTCGATAATTATGGTAAATGAAGGTACCTGCAACATGTGAAAACTAAGTATGTTCTGTGTATGTATTAACACGAGCTTACTTGATTGGGCATACTTATCAAGATCACAGAAAGCGAAATGTTGTTCAATTTTTTGATGGCAATGAAACGCTGTTGCAAGGCAAGTGGTCGGTGCAAGTTCATTAGATTCTGAAAATGTATGCTCGCATTCCTCGAAGTCCTCAATACCAGCTCCTTCGATGTATATCAGGTGCCAATTGACCTGACAGCCCCAATTATGAGAGTAGCCATGAAAGACCACAGTAGCAAAAGGCCGTTGCCTTGGCACCAAGACTGCTGTGCCAAACCATGGCAGAAAATGCACAAGTGATGTCATATGCGAATGCCAGATCATGGCTGTATATTTCAAAGAGCTTATTCAAGATTGCAAGGGGATACTTCATCCTAACAATAACTGTGAGACTTATCAACTTGAAAACAAGGGGAAAAGCTTAACAGTTCACCGCTGTGAATCATGTTGCAAATGAACAGCACATGGCCATGGTGACAGACCACTAAAAAGACACCGGACACAGAAAAGAGCACAAACATTTTTTTACGGGCTTCAGGTCCTGCATTACACCAGTGTTCAATACAAATGGCAAGGCTTTGCGATTGTCCATCGTCTTCAGAGGTGAGCAACCATCCCATGTCATTGTGGGCATCATCGCCTGTGACGAGAGGCTCGGTGGGTGGAACAGCAGTGTCGTTGTCAGGGTCCACGTCGGTTGAAGGAGTATTCGAGGAGCTGCCATCATTTTGTGCTACAGAAGACTGTCAAACACAATTATGAGCTGCTAAAGACATCACATTAGGAAAAACCTTACTGCAGTTAGCTTGTCCCTAGGTGCTGACCTCTATAGTAATCAGATTAACCGAAATTCAGATCACAATTTCCGGGGGAACACGTACCTTTTTTTTCTTGGTGTTTGTGACCTCATCCTTGAACACATCAGCCTGTTCTGGTGTCAGCCAGATGTCTGATGTGATTGTCCGATCGTCCAGCCTATCTTCACCTTTCTTCAGCATGCTGTCCACATGTTTGAGTGAACTACTGCCATCTGCAGCAACTAGCATAGAGAATTTGAGCAATGGCTCATCTTCCGGCTTATACATGCACGGGGGCAGACATTGAGGACACGCCAGTTTTCGGTATTCTATCCCAGAGCAGCTTGGATTCTGCTATCCACACGGCAAAGTATGTCAAGATAAACATCAAAAGCTATCTTAAATTGGTCGACAAGGTAACAATGATAAGGGACCTATTAAATAACGAGCGCCAGTTGGCAGTGCAGACTTTGCAGAAAAAAAGCTCACCTTCTGGAGATGACACATGCCCTTAACGTATGCTTGAGCACTGAATCGTGGATATACACGACTAAACTGGCAAAAGGCTTCCAGTGCTGTGTAGGCAATTGAAATAGTTGGGTTTTCTGGCAAAGCTCCAATGTAACCACCTCGAAAAATGGTTTCATTCACATACTTAGAAGTTGGTCGATGTCGGAAAGTGCGAGTGCAGCAGTCTGAAGCAAGTCAGAACCACAAAACACACATGAGATAGACGACTTACTGAAAATGTCCACGGTCATCAGATCCCAAGGAGGTTCTGTGCTTGTTTTGTTGTAGTTAGGTGGTCCATTGGAGCTCCAGGCCATGTAGGCATCTGTGAGAAGATCCAACTGGTTTCTCCATTGCCGGACCATGATCAAAATCCTATCTCTACGAGTTCATAGGTCCACCCTGTATCAGAGTAGATAAATGACTGAAGAGGCACAAATGGCAAGACTCATACTTCAGATGAACCTCCTCAACGATGTCCTCATATAAGTCTTCAGTGCCACCGACGTGCATAAATGTGCCTTCTTCGCCTGGAGGCACTGTGTGAAAGGCTGCCATATCATCAGGGTCCATCATGTTTATGTCATCATCCATAAAATCTTCCCTGTCTGCCAGGCTCATAGCTTGGATTCTGCATAAGTTAAATAGATTAAGCGGTATTAAAGGGGTCTTACAGGCTATCTGGTCGTGCCGATGTTGGATCTCCTCCTGCACTACCTTCGCGGACTTGTTGACTTTGATAACCTGACTTTTTCCTGTACCGAGGAATGCAGACCCAGTCTGCACCTTAACCCTGTTAGAAAGTCCACTATGTCTTTGCCCTGCCACCATGGTTGAGTCAGTGGGGAACAGAATATGTGCAGAGAAGGCCGTGAAATATATTGGGTAGGTCGTAAGTAGCCAGCCAGCCAGCGAGGAAGCAGGAGTGAAGAGTCAAGCAATGTGGTAACCCTGCAAAAGGGTGTGGGAAGGTGAATTTGAACGCTGGGCACATGATCAGCACTACCCCCTAGAGCAGTGGTAGTGAGTTGCGGAGAGAGTAGGGAGATGGCGGGAGCTTACATGGTTATTGTTGGGGCATGGAGGGGCAGCAGGGCCTACAACAATGCAGACACCGCAGGAACGACTGTATGGAATGAACAGCTGAACATTGAGAATGCCTTCAGGGACACCTATAGAGGCGGCAGGGAGGCAGGGTAGGTAGCAGGAAGGGATTGCGAAGATACAGAGTTTCAAGGAAGAGGAGGCAATGGGCGGCGAGCGACTAGATTTGCGAAGTGAGCTGTGGGGAAGAGGGTGATGAGGTGATGGACTTATGTAGGCTGTTGAAAGTAAGAGGATGTAGAATACATGACTGAACGAAGAGAACACCTTGAGGGACACCTATAGAGGCAGCAGGGAGACAAAGTAGGGAGCAGGAAGTGGTTGCAAAGATATGGTGGGTGGGTGACTGGATGTGGGAAGTGTTGGGAAGGGTGGTAAGGTTGACAGGACTTACTGAAGCTGTTGTAAGTAAGAGGATATAGAATACATGATTGAACGTTGAGAAAGACACCTATAGAGGCAGCAGAGAGACAGGGTAGGTAGCAGGAAGGGATTGCAAAGGGAGGTGATGGGCGGCGAGCAACTAGATGTGGGAAGTGTTGGCGGTGAGGTGTTGGGAAGAGGGTGACAAGGTGATGGACTTATGTAGGCTGTTGAAAGTCAGAGGATATGGAATACACAACTAAAAGTTGAGAACACCTTCAGGGACACCATAGAGGCAGTGGGGAGACAAGGTGGGCAGCAGGAAGGGATTGCAAAGATATGGTGGCTGTAGGAAGAGGCGGCAGCAGAGAGGTAAGGAGGTGATGGGAGGGAACTTGGCAGGCATTGAGGTACGGGAGCGGGGTGTTGGTTGGGAGACTGGGAAAAGGATGGTGGGAGAATGATGGAAGCGGTATAGGAGCAGGGTGTTGGTTGGGAGACTGGGGACGAGGTTGGAAGCGATATGGGAGCAGGGCATTGGTTGGGAGACTGGGAAAGGAAGGTGGGAGAGTGGTGACAAGTCAGGACATTGGGCGGTGTTGCAGCGGGCGCCAGAGACTGGGGATGAGGATGGAAGCAATACAGGGAGGGTGTTGGTTGGGAGACTAAGGGAGGGAGGGAGGGAGAGTGGTGACAGGATATTGAGCACCATTGTGGCGGGCACTAGGTGCAGACAGCGCTGATGCCATGGTGGGCGTCAGGCAGGCAGGCAGACGGTGGGAGAAAGGCAGGGTGTGGGAATATTGTTTGTTGAACGTTAAGCACGTGTCGGGTGGTGTGCACCACCCAGTGCTAAAGAGCTTGAAGTTAATATTTAGGTTTATTGGCAGGAATAACAATGGGTAAGGGATTTACATACTTTTACCATCTATTGATGGGTATGACATCATCAGGTCACATCCACTTAATAAGGGCAAAGTGTGGGATACTTAGGTGGTCTTATTGTGCTTTGCACGTGACCTTGCCAAACACATCAACACAACTCAATTTGAGTCTGGCAGTAAAACTGCTATAACTCAATCAATTCTGCACGGATCTGCTTGGTAATTTTTATCCATAAATGTGAATGTATTGCTTAGGCCCCGTTCAACAGGGATTATCATCTAAGATTATTGAGATTCTACTGCCAAAAAAGAATAATCAGATTTTTGATTATTCTCAGATTATTGCTGTGGCTACCCATGACAAAATGTGACAGATTGTGAATTTGATGGGCACTCATTGCTGATCGTGTTCTACAAGAGCACTCGTCATTGATCACGGTTGCGCTCATCATTGATCATGGCTGCGCTCATCATACACAACAATAAAATCATTTTTTCCTCATTTTTCCCAGCATTTTTTCGCAAATTTCACTACTTGTAGTGTAATCATTATGATAAAACAATTGATATATTTTGACCACATCTGTTGTTGTTGACAACATTAGTAAGGAGAACCTTTCATATGCCTGCACATCATCTGTGGCTGTACTGGCGGGTGCTTGTTTCCGAGGTGTGACTTTGGTTCTGTTTGGTAGATGTATATAATGTCACTCATAATGTCACAACAATCTGACTTATAATCCCTATCGAACGGGGTCTTAGATGTTGGCCGCATAAAAATTGCACAATAGCCTAATCTCAAAATTGGCATTTTCGGCCTATTTAGAGTATTTTTACATGTTCAACAGCTCTAGCAGTTGCAGGAGGCTCTCAAATGTTTTGAGAATATTCATGCACCTTCCTTAGCATGTAGTCTAGATGCCAGAATATTTTCAAGAATTTACCAACCATAGCCTGGAGCTAATCAGCAATTGCTATGAGAATCCCAATCAGGCAATTGCAAGATAGCTTGGCATGCAATGGCTCTCAAGCTCCAGGCTACTTTTCATAATTCATGGAAATATTTCTGTACTTAGATTACATGTTAAGGAAGGTGCATGAATATTTTCAAAACATTTGAGAGCCTCCTGCAACTGCTAGAGCTGTTGAACATGTAAAAATACTCTAAATAGGCCGAAAATGCCGAATTTAAGATCAGGCAATTAGGCAATTTTTATGCGGCCAACACCTCAGCAATACATTCGCATTTATGGATAAAAATTACCAAGCAGATCCGTGCAGAATTGATTGAGTTATAGCAGTTTTACTGCCAGACTCAAATTGAGTTGTGTTGATGTGTTTGGCAAGGTCACGTGCAAAGCACAATAAGTTGTTATCTTATCCTTTTCCATACTTGTTTTGAATTGACTGTAACTCAATCATAAGCCTCCTACAAGGTTAGATACATTGATTTCCCTATGTAGTCTTAAGCCATATGCCGGTTAGAACCTAGACTACAAAATAAACACCCTAAAGGGAACTTTATCGAACATACACAAAAAAGAGCCCTAACGGCTTGAGTGCTACTCTTGCTGTATATTACAGATACTGAATGTTGAGTTCGCATCAGTTCACAATTGTGAATCTCATAATAATATGATTCGGAACATGCACAGTCTAGTGCATTCAAGGACGAATCCCGTCGATTATTGAAACCAACAACCCGGATGTCAAACCGGTCCCATAGATCATCCCAACATGGGAGTCCATCCCAATTATGGGACGTAAACCACCCAACTGCCGAGCGTACCCCCCTCTAGCGAGACCCCACATATAATGTCTCACAATTCCCGGAATCAACTTACAGGGCTATCAGCCCTATTTCCCGCAATGACACAGAAGAATACTCTGACCTTGGTCATAGCATAGAGGAGCAATCCCCTGTAGATAGACGGACACTGGCTCCTCGGTCACAACACTCAGAAAACGCGAGAGCACCCCCTATACTGCTGGTATATAACTTGCCCACGCATAGTAAAACACCTTCAATAGGTGATGGATCAGCAACCAGTATGGTTGCCAATCAGACCGAGGGCCTAATAGACCCAATAGACATTCTGGTTAAAAGCTGAACAAATAGACGGTTTGACTGTTTAAAGTCGAAAGTCCATACAGACATGGAATAGCACCGAGCTGCAAGAAAGAAGGGCAAATCCATGTTACAAGCGTGTATAGATGAGCTGGAAGCTCTAGATGACTGTATGGAGGCCCAATACGACAGTTATCTAACTGAACTACAGATAAAATCTGATTATGCTTTGGAAGAGCGTCAGAAGACCAGCAGGCAATAACCCTCACCAGCTAAACCAGCTGTGACCACTATAGTGCCAATTGGCCCATACATAAGCCCTCTGACTACAGGGGAATACACACATACCTCTGATGTGTCTCGACCTGCTAGTCTGCAGGAAATAACCCCTGGGGCTGCTAAGCAGTCCGAAGTTAATTTCAGCAATGGAATATCATATAGGCCAGTAGCCAATACGAATAAATTACAACAAGAAGCTATTTCAGCTTTAAACATAGAACATAAAATATTCGGAAAGAGCAAATTGATAATGACTGGTCAATTAGACCAGCAAACCTGTCGACAGCAGGAAGAATCGGTAGAAGACTACCATAGATGAATAAGTGAAATCACTCGACAATCTATCTATGATAGTGTTGGTCCAGCTGAGGCTGCCAGCCGAGCTGAAAATAAGCTGAGCCGGTCACCAGCTGGCTAAGGCTAGGAACCAGCTGCGGCTATGGCTGCCCTCATTTGGGCAGCTGGCAGCTGGCAGCTAAGCTGGTACATACAGATAGATAGTATTGTAGTTATAATACTCATTAGTAGCCAATTTTTGTGGCTGCTAACTGATTTTTGTATTTTGTTGAAGCCACGGGTGTGTAATTTTCACACACACTCAGCCTCAGCCACCGAGTTTGAACTCAGCCACCCACCTCAGGACACCACCACCCGCTCGAGACAGTGGTAACCGTAGGCCAACCAAGCTAAGTAACTTATTTATTACTATTTAATATTGTACTAAACACTATTTACATTGAATATATACAGTTATAAAGGGAGTTGAACGTGACTGTTCAGATAGTGATATGTTGGCAGAGTATCTTGGTGAAGATTCCAATGAGTTGTTTGATAGGTTAATGGAAGT
This sequence comes from Hygrophorus pudorinus, assembly GCA_003314045.1. Taxonomy (NCBI): domain Eukaryota; kingdom Fungi; phylum Basidiomycota; class Agaricomycetes; order Agaricales; family Hygrophoraceae; genus Hygrophorus; species Hygrophorus pudorinus. The sequence goes on from QLPF01001908.1 coordinate 25,574, forward strand.
ACTAGGAGATGTGGAAGATGAAGATACTGTTTGAATATATACATTTTCAACCTACATTAAGGTGCTTTGAATCAGCTTATTGCTGGCTTAGCTGAATTTCAGCCAACTTAGTTGACTGTCAGCTTGGAGTTGAATTGAGTCAACTGAAGCTGGCTGGTACCAGCTATCAGCTGTGGCTGATGAAAATTTGTGAAATTAGCCAGCTCAAGCTGCAGCTGTGTCAGCCAGCTTGCAGCTAAGCCAGCTGGACCAACACTAATCTATGATGAAATGGCTATGGCCAATAAACAGCCTATGGCTGAAACTACTAAACATAGATGGCAAGCTTCACAGCAGAAGCCATTGCTACTTAACACATCTACATTAATAATCGGACACAATGTGCCCACATCCATGAGCACAAGCCGCACTAATATTCCCCATAACAGGGTATAACAGAATAGTCCCAGCCAAGGATTTCCACAAAGTCAGGGACCTCATAAGTTGTTGGTGACATTTGCTACCAATTTGGTAGATACCACAGCCAGTATAAGTACACACAGTATTAACTGTAATGCTAAGTCAAGCACATCTGTCGTTAGTGCGACATCAGAGCGAGTAATCACAATGATACACGCAGTGTATGATGCTGCATACAATGAACCTCCTTGCTCGGTACAAGTGAGCAAGATAGGCCTAAAGCTTTTATTGCCTTCTTATAAGGGCAAGACAACTCAAGCCGAGTTCGAAAAATACCTTGCAGCCCTACTAAGGCACTTCAAGATATACCAACTGCTGACTGCAGATACTGACCAATTAAGGGTAAACCTACTTGGTACTACCCTCATGGGTGCAGCAATAGAATAGTTTGAACAAACCATTGATACCAATGATGTCAATGCCGACATATGGATGTTTGACAATGTAGTATGAGTGTTACACTTTGTTCATCAATCCTCTAGCCAGGACACAGCAGACAAGTTCGATGCATTAATGCAGAACAAGTCTACAGTAATAGAATTCTACAATTCTTTACAAGTGTTTGCCCAACGCATGGTAGAATTACCAGATAAATATCGCATTAGAAGGTGATTCCTAGTCAGTCTAAATGACCATATATCCAACAGGATATTAGAAAACGGCTATACGGCCGAATAATCTACTATAGATGACCTGCTAAGAGTCGCACAGCAGATAGAGGAAGCTCAGTCTTATGCAAGCCAAGGGAAATCGAGCACAAGCTCAACTAATATGAGTAAGCCCTCAACAAATAGCAGTAGCCTTACAGCTACTGTAGCTAAATATCAGCCTCAGAAGCTGTCATATAAATCCAATGGATTTACGAAGAAGCTGAATAGTCGGCCCTTCATCAACAAATCACTAATGGTTCAGCACCATTGAGCAAAGGACCTAATCGGTCTAATCAACAGCATACAGCTGCATCTGGGAACACCTAGGCTCCGTCCGCGAAGCCTAAGTTGACTGACAAGTCAAATTTGAGGTGTTACCATTGTAACAGTCTCGGACACATAGTCCCCAACTGCCCTCACCTGGCACAGCCTAGAGCAGCAGTAGCTCAAATCATCACGAACAATGATGAAGAAGACCCAACATTGGGTAACTCGCTTGAAGGCAAACAGTACGATCCCGAGTTGTACTCGGAAGAGGACATGGAAGTCCACGAGATCGATCCTGACCAGTTAAATGGTCATAAACATGTTGAAAACATGGAAAACTATGCAGGCAATAGCTCAGATGGATATAGTCCAAATAACATGGGCTATCAACCCGATGAAGAGGAACAACATGTATCCTCATATGCATCAGTGATAATACTTGAACCTCAGTATGAGGCACATGCATGTGCAGCAACTACACTGCCTGATGCACCTCTCATGGTGTATAGGATGCAAGCATCGTGCAAATCGTTCCCTGGTGAACAACCAGAAAGAAACTTTGAGAAACTGCTTTCACTCAGCAGATATATTTATATCAATGGATATAAAGTGCATGTCCTGATAGACACTGGCTGTACCACTGACATGGTATCCCCAGACTATCTAGCCGCTATGGGTGAAATACCCTTTGAGCTGGAAAACCCAGTAGGGCTGCAAATGGCAACCTGAGTATAAACTAGCCCTTAACTCAGTTCACCGAGTGCACAGTACCTGTCTGTTTAGATAGGTGTGCTACTGGTGTATGGTATGAGTTAAAGTATAGTTTCTGTAAATAAGTGTAAATAAAGGGCATATATGCCCGAATCGGTATTAATCATAAAATAATGAATAAATGTAGGAACAGGGTAAAACCCGGTTCCTTACACCGAGGCAGTCGCTCTCAAATTAACTATGGCTATAGAGCTAAACTAGAAATAGACAACTTCAATGCTGAACACTACATAGACATAGCAAACCTAGACCAGTATGATATCATACTGAGATCAGGATTTATGCACAAGCATAAGGTCGTGCTCGACTTCAGAGAAGAAAAACGCACAGCGTTTATAATAAATGGCAAACACCATAATGAGCATACAGGCGACTTTGGTTCCCCAAAAGGGGGGAAGAAGCTAATACAGCTATATAAACCACTGATGGTGGACATAAAAGTTGAAGCTAATACAGCTTCTATGATAAAAAGAACTGTCAACACGGTCATAGCCCAAAAGGTTATATATATAAAAATTGCCAGCAAAGGCAAAGAGAAAGAAACAGTTATAAACAAGCCGCAGGCTAACTTGGCAATGCCAATAAAAAAGGCTAAACCGCCTATAGCTATGCCAGCAAAACTACACCGAAATGCGGTAGCAGGATCCAGCAAGGATCCGAAACTGAAGTGACTTGAAGATCACAATAAACCTACCGGCAGACAGCTGTTAATAGACACAAAAACTCATGCAAAACTGATCCAAGATTGGACAGAGAGCATAAAAGACCTAATGGTCCTAGTATCTCTAGAAATGCCTCCCATACAGGAAATATTGCATGAAATAAATTTCATCAATGAAAGCTATAAGCCTTCCTACCACATGCTGAGATGTCCAGATGTACTCCGTCCCAAGCTAGTTGAGAAAGTAGCCCGGTATGAAAAGGCTGGATGGTGGAAGCAAACCACTACAGATAGTGCAACACCACTATTATGTGTCTATAAGAAAGACTGATGGTTAAGAACCGTAGTAGATGTGCACAAGTGCAATGAGAACACAATAAAGGATGTTACTCCTTTCCCAGATCAAGATGGCATCTGTCATGATGTGGCTTGTGGTATGTACCATACTAAACTGGATATGTCTGATGCATACGAGCAAGTACACATTAGAGAATCAGATGTGCCCAAAACAGCATTCTCTACTATATTTGGTACCTTTGTGAGCTATGTGGTTCAACAGGGTGATTGCAACATGCCCTCTATGTTTCAACATTTAATGATGTATATATTCCGAGAATATATAGGATGATTTGTCCACGTATATCTGGATGATATATTCATATTCTCTAATAGTCTAGAGGATCATGAAAAACAATTACAGCTCATCTTTGACAAGCTGCATGAAGGTCATTTATTCCTAAGTGCTAAAAAAGTGGACTTATACTCCACGAGAATGGATTGTTTAGGCCATATAATCACCGATGAAGGCATATTGCCCAATGAGGACAAGCTCAAACACATTTGCAAATGGCGAAGGCCAAGAGACTATAACAATGTACAGCGTTTCTTGGGACTGGTGCAATACCTAGCCCAATTTATGCCAGACATATCTGCATATACGAGCCCTCTATCGGGTATGACCCATAATCATCGGCCCTTCATATGGGCTCCATTACACGGAAACTGCTTCAAAATGGTTAAAATCATTGCTTGCGATACACCAATATTAAAACCCGTGGATATGCAAAATCCTGACCCTATCTGGGTTGTATGTGATGCCTCTGCAAGGGGCATTGGAGCATTTTACGGTCAAGGACTGGAATGGCGCAAAGCGCGCCCAGCTGGATTCTTATCCAAGAAATTTACACCAGCTCAGTGTAATTATCATATGTGGGAACACGAATTAATAGCCATATTAGAGGCTTTAGTCAAGTGGGAAGACAAGCTCATTGGATGACGATTTATCGTGGTGACCGACCATAAGGCGTTAACCTTCTTCAAATCGAAGATACACATGTCTGATAGACAGACACAGTGGTGGGAATTTCTATCCCACTTCGAATATGACTTGGTTTACACCAAGGGAACCTTGAATAAGGTAGTGGACTCATTGTCCTGGTATTACATCACCGACAAATTGTCAGAATTACACTCACCAAGTGAATACATCAATATAGATGCAAAAAGTGCTTGAAGTGCTTAAAGTGCTTATAGGTGCTTGGAGTGCTTAAGGTGCTTAAAGTGCTTAAGGTGCTTACAGGTGCTTGAAGTGCTTAAAGTGCTTGAAGTGCTTAAGGTGCTTAAAGTGCTTATAGGTGCTTGGAGTGCTTAAAGTGCTTATAGGTGCTTGGAGTGCTTAAAGTGCTTACCAGTGCTTAAGGTGCTTACCGGTGCTTGAAGTGCTTAAAGTGCTTAAAGTGCTTAAGGTGCTTACTGGTGCTTGAAGTGCTTACTGGTGCTTACTGGTGCTTAAAATTACTTGAGTGCTTATCTTTGCTTGAGTAGCTTAGTGACTTGATGTGCTTAAAAGTGCTTAACCTTGCTTGAAAGTGCTTATACAATGTTTGATATGCTTGGCTTGCTTGACAGACTTACTGATATATTTTGTGAAATAAAAATAATAAGCTTGAGATTGCTTAAAAGTGCTTAAGCTAATGTCAAGCCATTTCAAGCACCATAAGCAAACCTCAAGCAGTTTCAAGCATTTTGGGGTTTTCCTGATGTTTTTACAAGAGTTTTCACCTTTTAAATGCCAGGTCACTTTCCTGGAAAAGGTGAAAACTCTTTTGTAGCTTTTCTTCTTTTCAGGCTTTTCCCCCTTTTAAAAGTGTTTCAACTGCTGAAAAAAGGTCATGTTATTTTGCTGATGCGGACACATGTCACATGTGACAGTGGTACATACCATGGGGGAAGCTACAACAGTGGCATATAGACAAGACGCTGGGACAGTTTACTTGCTATTAACTACGGACAGACGGACAGACGGACAGACAGAGAGAGAGACATTCCAATAGCCAAAGGTCCTCTCTCTTCGTCAACTCCGATACCATCATGCCAAGGACTCATTTCATGAATCGACGTCGCGACTCAATTCTAACTTTGGGGATTCACGTACTCTATAAATTACTGTCCGCTCAGAACATTTCATAATACATCCTCTTGTGTTACGGAAAGATTCATGGTCGCCGCAACGATGATCATCTAGTTTGGTCCATTTCTGATGATACTCTGAGTCTCAGTGGTGTGCCAGACGATATATCAAATTTCCCAGCAATGATGGGCTTACTAGCAAATAGGTGGCTTCCTAGTGGCTACAAGATGGGTCAGAAAATTATGTCAGATAATCATAACGAAGAAACATACATGGGCGTGTGCATGAAAGCACTAGAGCCTCTAGGGTCCCCGACTGGTCTGGCGCTACGTGGGTCATGGGATGTGAGATCTAAGAAATATATCTAACGTGCCACTTACACTGATTAATAGTGGTTGTATGATGCTGGACAATATCGGGGTGTTGGACTTCAAGCTGCTGGATGGCAACTTGACGAAGGAGCGACGACATTTGTCAGATATTAATTTACATAATTTTTCTGAAACCGCATACATGGGCCTGCATGGTCTGCGAGAGGGAGCGGAGGTGCAAAATGCCACATTTGAGGGTGGGCAGGAACAGGGCGCTGGGAGGCAACTTGAACGAGGAATAGAAAGGATTATCACACATCACTTTATATAGATGTAAGGCCACCTACAGGGAGCGTCTTCGTGTATGGCTACACACGGCAGAATGGGGTGTCAGGTATTGCATGTCCTTATCATAAATTTTGAAAACCTCATACATGGGCCTGCATGAAGCAGCTGAGCCGCAGCTAGGTGTTGGCTAGCAACTTGAACGGGCGAAAGGTTTATTACATGTCCTTGACATAACATTTAAAAACCTCATACATGGGCCTGCAATGGGATGAAGCAGCTGAGGCGCAACTAGGTGCTGGGCCACTTCATAGTGTTGAGCTCCAAGGTGTTGGCTAGCAACTTGAACGGGCGAAAGGTTTATCAAATATTACTTTACAGAGTTGAAAGGCTACTCACGGGGAGCGGCCTGATACATGGCTACACGCGGCGGAGAGGCCTGTCAGATATTATTTTGCACGGATTACTTTTTAAACCGCATACATGGGTCTGCGAGAGGGAGCCGGGTGGGAAAACGCCACGTCTGAGGCCGGACAGTGCGCTGGGGCTCAACTTGAACGACGGTTTATCAGATATTACATTACATAGATGAAAGGCCACTCACAATGAACAGCCTGACGCATGGCTACACACGCGGAAAGTCCTGTCAGATATTACTCATCACATAAATTTTATACAAAATGCATACAGGGGCCTGCAGGGTCAGTGATCGGCGGCTGAGTCGCGGCCAGGTGTTGGGCTGCTTCACGGTGTTGGACTGTATCAAGGTGCTGGCCGGCAACTTGAACGACAGCGAAATGTTTATCAGATATTACTTTACAGAGTTGAAAGGCTACTCACGGGGAGCGGCCTGATGCATGGCTACACACGACAGAAAGGTCAGACATATTACATACATACATGGGGGACCGCATACATGGGCCTGCATGGCTAGTACCAAGGGACTGGCTTCGACTAAGGACCCAGGCCCTAAAGTTGGCGGCTCCTGCAGCGTGCTGCGTCCCAACTTGAAGGAAGGTTGAAAAACTTGGTCAGACATTATACCTTTTGTAAACGAAGTGATACAGACTCCGAGTGGCTGAGGACATGGCTACAAACGTCAGAAAGGATTATCAGACACCATGCTAAATGTACAAGGGAAGTTACTCGCTTTGCTTGGTTTCGCCCGGGGCTACAAGATGAGGCAGGAACCTTGTCAAATATTACGACCAGGAACAAGAAGCCACCTACGTTGTCGACGTTTACGTCCGGGTTGGGTTACAGGCACTATAACAGGGTAGAAAGGTTTCGCAGTGCTTTGTGATGAAGATCACTGACCAACATCCGGCACATTCCATGATTCCCAGTCGGCGGAACGGAGATCATTATGATGTGCGACCATCACGTGATTATACAGGGCGCCCGGTCTTGCGTACAGCTCAATGCGGCCATTCCCATCCTTACACTTGTGGGGACAAGGTGCGGCTAAGGTTCAATCGTATCGCTCATGAGCTTTACAGTAAATAAAAACTTGCTCGCCTTCTTTGAAGTATCCTGCCCTACGCGGCCTCTTCAAGTCTTTCGCCTTCAGGATCGGCCGCCCTCGCTTAGTAACCAGCGGCGCATAGTCACTGGGACGGCCGTATCGTATTAATTATGTCTTCGCGCATTCATATCACTAAGAGTCTTACCGGATATGAGGTTTACCAGCATATACGTTTGCAATTGAGGCCCAATGTCGTAGCACTGGTGCGCCCAGCACACCTGTTGCACTTGCGAGCCCGACGGCCACTAAAAAAACAAATTTACAAAACATCAGGAATTAAGAGAAGTCAGTCGAAGAGCAGGTTTGGTGTCCAGCACGAAATTTGCTTGTGAAGAAAATTTAGATTGATGATGGTACGAACAACACTGGGAGAAGTCCTTTATAAATGCGGGCAGAATCGGTAGATGCGGTGATCACGAATACCCAGATTTCATGTGCACCGTGGGTGGTATGCCAGACGGTCCTTTTCACTGATCCTATGTACTTCTTTTCACAAGTTTTCAGCGATGCAGAATTGGCTGAGATGTCGGATTATTGAAATATTGCGAATAATATCGCGTTAATCCATTGTCGCAAATTTCCAAACTCGGTCACGCTCATTGAGCCCGTACGACGACACCCTGAGGAAGATGGCATTGGATCCAAGAGGACCCACGTGCAAACGTGTCAAACGAAAGCAGGGTTCGCCGCGCACCGGAGATAGTCCGGGGAGAAACCACACGCGTCCAATGATGGGGTGGCACCCAAAACATGAGCTGCCAATGTCGATCTAAGACCCAGCCACCGGTGTGATTGAGTACACTAGAACTATTGTCCAGTGTTTGTAGTAGGTCATCGCTAATCGTCAACGTGGCCCTCTGATGTGATCTGACCGGCCTCTGCAGCCCAGATGCGGGTCGTCTTGTCATTTGAGCCGGAGACGATGCGCTTCCCATCGGGCGAGAATGCGACAGAACTGATGCTGCCTGTGTGGCCCTCAAAAGGACCAGATACCATCTGGCCCGTCTCTGCATCCCAGATCCGGATTGTCTTGTCTTGTGAGCCTGAGACGACACGCTTCGCGTTGGGCGAGAATGAGACAGAACTGACACGGCCTGTATGGCCTACAAAAGGACCAGACGCCATTTGGCCTGTCTGCATCCCAGATCCGGATCGTCTTGTCTCGTGAGCCTGAGACAATGTGCTTCCCATCGGGCGAGAATGCGACAGAATAGACGATGTTTATATGGCCTTCAACAGGACTTGACTGCATCTGGCCCGTCTCTGCATCCCAGATCCGGATCGTCTCGTCCAATGAGCCGGAGACAACGCGCGTCCCGTCGGGTGAGAATGCGACAGAATATATGGCCCTCAAAAGGACCAGACGCCATCTGGGCCGTCTCTGCATCCCAGATTCGTACTGTCATGTCAATTGAACTGGAGGCGACGCGCTTCCCGTCCGGCGAGAATGCGACAGAACTGACCCCGCCTGTATGGCCTATATAAGGACCTAACACCATCTGACCTGTCTCTGCATCCCAGATCCGGATCGTCTTGTCTTGTGAGCCCGAGACGACGCGCTTCCCATCAAGCGAGAACGCAAACAGAAAAGACTTTTGCACGGCCCTCAAAAGGAACAAACACCAACTCGCCTGTCTCTGCATCCCAGATCCGGATCGTCTCGTCACGCGAGCCTGAGACGATGCGATTCCCGTCTGGCGAGAACGCAACAGAAAGCACAATGTCTCTGTGACCATTCAAGACATTCACAAGGCCCGTCCAGTCATCCTCTAGCCCGGTGACGACAGCCAGCGTGTTCGGAAACTGTGTTAGAAAATGCTTCAAGTCTCGACTCTGATGGTGAAAATGGGAGGGCCGATAAGTATATATGTGGTGCACTTTCGGAGATTGGTTTGTGAAAAGTTGTAATGAATCTACTGGCGTCTCTTGCGAAGGCCGAAGGCTCGCTATCAAAAGACTGAGAGAAACAAGTCAGAAAATTATCAAATTGGGTCAAAACAGTAGCGAGATTCACTGCAGTCCATCGAGCGGCGGTGTTCAAAGCCATTGAAGCCAAAGAAACCTCTTCAATCAGGCTCAGTACTTCGAACCAATAGAGGAGGTTAGTGTAGGGAAAAAAAATCATCTCTTTCCGTAAGTCACCGTGGCCATATTTCTTTTCCATCGAATCACGAAGGTGTTCCGCCCAAAAACGACACGAATACGATAGATACGTGGGGATCGACACCTGTATACGGGATGATAAGTCCTCAACGTCGTCATTGAATCGATACGAGGTCTCCAGGTCACATATATTGAACTTCAGTTGTTTATTCATCAATCGAAAACAAGTCAACGCCAGGCTGTGGTGTTGTTTGATCTGATTGACCACGAAACGGTGGTCGTGACATCGTTCACTGTCGCTCAAGAACTCGGAAAAGGAGAGATGCTTCAGCCGAATGATCCCATCGACCTCGAACACAGACGACAAACGTTGGAGAATAACCTTGATTTGCCTTGCGTCCTCGTCCTGTCGTTTGTTTGGCATATGTTGGAGATCATCCGGACGAAGAGGTGCTTTTAGCGACGATAATGGCTCCTAAGACCACCCTGAACAGCTCGAGCATGGTATCATCGGATTTTTTGAAGCGGAATTGAAGAACTTGCATGTACAGCGTGTCGATGTTAACTGTCCCGTTGCCCAACTTACCACCAAGGACAAGGTTTAGTTTGATGTCAGGGCTTCCGCGTTCCTTCTCCTCCTCCATGAATTCCATAGCAGTCTTCGCCCAGACAAACAGACCCGCAGCACGCTGCGTCATCGGGTCTATCGCAAGTTTCCCTGGCCACGTAGGCAACAGGCCAAGCTCCGGTCTAATATCTGTAAAACGCTTCTCCAGAAAATTACGGATGTCGTTGTTTGTCGAGGCACTGACTGAATTTCCGGTTTCAAGTATGATACGGCGGCAGACTTTGTCGTCAGCGAAGGAACTTGGTAAACGTTTCTCTCGGCTAGTAACGACGAGTTTCAATGTTGGAGGCAGTCGAGACCACAACGTGACGGTATCCAGAAGTATGCGCGTTGGGCCGTCTGAGAATCATCGCAGCCACACTCGTCCAATGCATCCAGAACAACGACTGGCCGCGCAGCTGCCAGCCCAAAGTGATTCTTCGTCAACGGCTCCCGTATCAAGCACTCGAACTGCAGCTTAATATCTCCATCTCTGACTTGTGACTGTTTTAAGAATTGAACCACAGCGGCCTTCAAATCTGCATCAAACCGGCAGAAATCGAAAGCGACGGTGGGCCAGAGGGAATTTGGATTCCCAAGGTTGTATCGTTCCGTTTGAATGTGAAATTGGAACCAAGCCGTCTCTTCTTCGTCAACGTTGATATCAAAGAGGACGCAATGGCAGATTTACCGACACCCGTACTGCCGCTGACCAAGAGAATGTTGCACTGAAGTTGCCAAGCCAGCCGTTGATCGCAGTGAACATATCTTGACGAGTTCCCTCCATACATGGCTGCACATAATACCCCCCATGATCTGCGGGCTTCAGGGTAGCGAGCAATTTCTCGGTATCGTTGTCTGCGTGGGTACTGTATGTATTGTGTTGATCGCCACTGACCGCGTTGAAAATACTGTTTCGAGCGTCAGTGCCAACAGAATTCTGGAAAAACGACATAGTGAAGCTGCTATTCCGTTCTCAGATCAGCTAAGTTCGCAGAGTAGTTCGCAACTCAGAACCGCAATTATCACCTGCAGGTAACAGTAGCGAGAACTTGCTTGATTTGCTGCTTGTATCGGGGCGCAGGTATCCATAAGCGGTAACTTGAAGGCAGACGCAAGTTGCCAACAACTCGGATTTCTGACTGAATTTTACCGAACTCTCGCCGCCACTGGCATGTCTGGCAACGTCAGAGCAAGAAGGCCTGCCTCTCCGCCACCGGGGCTTCCGCACGCTGCCCCAACACAACGTTTTCCACATTCTAGGCAGGACCATCTGGATGCGGATGCACGACGAGCCGCTGCATCGAAAGGCTTTCTATCTAATAGACATCACTATCCGCCTGGCGGGCTCCACTTGGCTTCCGGCGAGTGGAAGTTGATTTTGGCCATTGTCATTGTTGCGGCAGCTGTACGATTGTTCAGGCTGTCCAGACCTAATAGCATTGTGTGAGTGCTCAATGTAGTGAGTGGTCCAGGATAAGGCTGATGAAGTTCTAGTTTCGACGAAGTGCACTTCGGAAAATTCGCCACAAAATATATCAAGACGCAGTATTTCGTCGATGTACATCCTCCCTTGGCCAAACTATTGATCACTCTCGCCGCCTTTCTGTTCGGCTATCAAGGGCAGTTTGATTTCAAGGATATTGGAAAGTGAGCGGGACTGGTTCTATCAGCGTGCCCAATTCACAAAACGCAACAGGGCATATGATCACGTACCATACGTCGCAATGCGCATGGTTCCCGCTACGCTAGGTGTAGCCACCGTACCACTCGCATATCTCACGCTGCGTGCACTCGACTGCCGCGCAACGACTGCGCTCTTAGCCTCTCTTTTCCTCACCGTCGAGAATGGCATGGTCACACAATCAAGACACATCCTCCTCGACTCACCACTCATATTCTTCACTGCTCTCACGATCTTCTTCTGGGTAGGGTTCTGCAACGAAGACAAACATGAACCTTTCACTGAGTCATGGTGGGCATGGCTAGTCCTCTCTGGTCTTTCACTCGGCGCAGTCGTGAGTTGTAAATGGGTTGGCCTGTTTACTATCGCTACTGTTGGACTTAGCACTATTCTACAACTCTGGCACCTCCTCGGTGACTTGCGACTTTCGCCAAGGATTTTCCTCAAACATTTTATGGCCAGGGCACTATGCTTGATTGCCATCCCCTTACTCTTCTACATGAGTATGTTCCAGATACATTTCATGATTCTAGGCAGTTCCGGTGATGGAGATGGCTTTATGAGCTCTGAGTTCCAGCATACTCTCGGTGGACGAGGCATGGCGGACACTTTCGCAGGTTACACAGTCCCAAATCATCAGAGAACACTGCATTGAAACTTTCTATTTACAGATGTCGCTATAGGATCCGAGGTCACATTACGTCACGTCAACACACAGGGTGGTTATTTACACTCCCATCCCCACACCTACCCGGGAGGCAGTAAACGTACACCCGCTCTCCAATTTCGTCACATATTCAAGCGTACTAATATCGTCCCTATAGAGCAGCAAGTTACACTTTATCCACATCGTGATCACAACAATAATTGGCGAATTACCAACGCGACGTCCGACTCACTTGACACGGATTGGAAAAGCGTGAACTATGTTAAACCCGGGATGCGCATCAAGTTTCGTCACCTCGCGACGGACAAACACCTGCACTCGCACGATATCCGTCCCCCCATTTCAGATGTCGACTTCCAGAACGAAGTCTCTGGATATGGTATGCCTGGCTATGCGGGAGACGCGAACGATGACTGGATTTTGGAAATCGAACATGGAGATAAGCGTGATCGGGAGTCCAGCAAACGGCTGAAGACCCTGCGAACGCATTTTAGGCTGAGACACGCGTTAACTGGATGCTATCTGTTCTCTCACAAGGTGAAGCTTCCTGATTGGGGATACGAGCAGCAAGAAGTGACTTGTAACAAAAATGCTGTCAAAGCTAATTCGCTCTGGTTTATCGAGACAAACACGCATCCTGCTCGTGAGTGGTTGCGATAATTCTACTGCTGGTGGTTGATACCTATTATACTGTAGTGCCTTCCAACGCACCGAAAGTCAATTATAGGCTACCTGGTTTTCTCGCGAAATTTATTGAACTTCAGCAAGTAATGTGGACCACGAACGCTGGACTTACAGATCGGCACACTTTTGACTCTCGTCCTAGCTCCTGGCCAAGACTTCTCAGAGGCATCGTGAATAGCTTTTTCAACATACCATGCCCGATGATATTGACCTCTCGCCCTATGTAGAACTTTTGGGTCCGGGATCATCGTCAGATCTATCTCATCGGTAACCCCTTCGTATGGTACTTGAGCACCCTCGCTGTCTTTGCATACTTCGCTGTCCGAGGATTCCTCATCCTTCGAGCCAAGCGAGGGTACCGAGACTTTGACAACAGTAGGTGTTTTACCATGTTAGGGTGACCGCATATATCACAACAATCCTTTTCAGCAAAAGTAGTCAAATATGACTCCTTATGCGGATTCCTCTTCATCGGATGGAGTCTGCACTACTTCCCATTCTTCTTCATGGGCCGACAACTCTTCCTCCACCACTACTTCCCTGCTCTATACTTTGCTATTCTACTTTCTTGTGGCTTGTTTGATCTGATTACATCAAATCTACGACCTCGCGTTCGTTTGCAAGTTGCAGGGATCTTGATAATCCTCGCGATTTGGAGCTTTGCCCATTTCAGTCCACTGACTTACGGCACCCCATGGACAAAGACGAAGTGTAACAATGCGAAATGGCTGAAAACTTGGGATTTTTCTTGGTTCGTCTGCGTGTATCTGCCGCGCGCTTCTCTTCCAACTGATTCAATCAAAAAACTTCAGCAATGACTTCCTCGATAACGTATGTCCCGTATGCCCGTAAGATGATTGATCACTAATTTCCGATCTGTGCAGTATTCTCAATACAGCGGCGCTGTCGCTGCTACACCCCAAAAATCCAACGTACCCATCGCAACCATTGGTGGTGAACCGGGGGGTCGTGCGGCGATCGTTGTGGACGCACCTGTCGTACCACCACCTCCCGCAGAAAAAATGCACACATCCCTCATCGTAGCACAGGCGGAACCCGGTTGGGACATCTTCGCCGGCGAGCTGGTGAAGGAAATACAGAGCAGCCATGCGCCAAACCCTCCTGAAGCCCCCCCGCCTGCGGTGGAGAAAGATATAAGCTCCGTCCAATCGGTCTCGTCAGCTAGCACTAGTTCAACGCAGGCGGATAAAGATATCAATGGAGTGGGGTCTAGTTCGTCGACATCAACCATTTCCACGGCCCAACAGTCTACGGAGACCGTGTCCAGCCATGCCGACTCCGCAGAGACGTCTACCCAGGGCACCCCACGACAAGCCGGTCCCCTTCCCGAGGTCGATGTGGAGGCTGATCGTGCAGCGAAAGAACTCTATCCGGACGCCTAAAAATATATTTCGTTCTCTTGTTGAAGGATTTTCCTTTACCTCATACTTAATCCAAATCATGGACAACGTTGTAACGTTCAATATTCAGTTTCCATCACTCCGCAAAACTGACGCCTTCTGGTTCTCCGTATGAAAGTGAGCTAAGTATGGTGTAGTATGGGGAGTCGCAGGTATAAATTGCATGCAAATCCCACTATAATCTAAGCGACAAAAGCCTTGCCCTTCTCAATATTTTTCTTGAGTTCTGGCAAGCACGCGTCGAGCAGCTTCTGCTCTTCCGGTGATAGAGGCCCTATGGGATGGATTTTTACCACACCGTTAACCTGCAGGAATCATAAATTCAGAATCAAAACTGCTGCAAATTACACAAATACTTACACCGAGCTCGACATTGGAAGAGAAGAAGTCAATGCCCTGGTCCGCAAACAACGGGCTCTTGACGAACGTCGGCGTGATGACACCCTTTTCTCCATTCAGTCCCCTGAGGAGACGGTTGGTGAACTTGGCGCCAGCATAAGCCATTGAAAGCGTCGCGCTTCCTGCACCATCCTTTGCCTTGACAACCTCATCCCCGCCGAACTGAATCCGGTTAACAAGTTTCTCGTAACTCTCGCCCGTGATGGCTTTTCCGTAGCTCGACTGGGACAACAATGGCACGATCGTGGTGCCGCTGTGACCTCCGATGACCGTGACGGGGGTATCGGATGGGGAGGCCCCCGTGATGCTGCTGAGGAAACGGGCTGCACGGACAACGTCAAGAGTGGTGACACCAAACAGGCGAGCCGGGTCAAAGACACCGGCTTTTTCGAGAGTGGCAGCAACAATTGGGACGGTAGAGTTGACGGGGTTGGATATTACCAGTATGTGCGCAGTGGGGGCAACGCTGGCGACTGCAGCGGCGAGGTCGCGGACAATTGACGCGTTCGTCTGGGGGAATGGTTATGATAGGAACGTAAGATGACGAATTGGTTTATACGTACGTTGAAGAGGTCGTCACGGGTCATCTGTGAGAGCATTAGAACGGCAAGGTAGGAAAGTAAATAAATTACATACTCCGGGCTGAATGAACGGGTCAGTGTTGTTTTATCATATAGTCAATGGACATGATATACCTTTCTTGGTACTCCAGCCGGGATGACGACAACTTTGACGCCCGCCAACGCTTGATCAAGCTGGTCGGCAGCATAACCAGTCACCTAAAAATGTTATACACATCAGGCGTGTTAAACACCAAAGTAACCCACATCCATACCTCGCTAGCTGTGTCAACATGACTGACATCCGCAGCGACACCTGGTGCGCCCCGAATATCATACAGGCTCAGAGAAGTGACCAAAGGGTCGCTCTTGAGCAAAAGTGACAGAGGTTGTCCGATTCCGCCTCCAGCTCCCAAGACCGCGACCTTGGTGAGACGGGTGGGAGAGGAAGAGAAAAGGCGAGACGATGGGCCACCGAGGGCGCGGGTTGCAGTGCGAAAAAGCATTTTCTATTACGGAGCGGTTGTGAGAGCGTCAAGTAAAGTTGCCCGAATTTATAACTCCGGGTCACGCCGACGGACTTCGAGTCGCTGACCGTACGACGCTTTCTGCAACACGTCGACGGTCTGATTTTACCTGGCATTGTTCACGATCCTTGTACGAATTACAGTGGTATACCAGTCATATGGCGACAGATTTCTGGGGAAGCTCGCACTAGTGAGATTGAAGGACAGCATTCGACGGACACCAGATACTTATAGAGACCCAACGCTGTCGTAGCAAACGGTGGATTATTGACCGGGCAACTCTGAGGGAGGCACGCGCCGACGATTTGCAATATGTCGACGACCCAGAACATCTCAAATTTTTGCCAATTTTCTTCGCAAATGGTATTTTTCTAACTTTTCTTGATTTTTTACGTGCTGATGAAGTTCTACTGCAAGTCATATCGAAGTTAGGAAAAAAACTACAGTTGCGTCAACGAGTTATTGCCACAGCAACAGTGTTCTTCCGGCGATTCTATGTCAAAAACTCGTATTGCGAGACGGATCCCTTTATCGTTGTCGCTGCGTGTTGCTATGTTGCTGCGAAAGCAGAGGAGAGCCCGGTCCACATCAAGAACGTAATTGCTGAGGCACGAGCATTATTTACTAGTACGACCTTCACCATTTCTTTTGAATCGTGTTTAAACCGTCATCCAGACGAATCCTATTCCATCAAATCGTTCCCCTCAGACAACTCCAAGCTCGCAGAAATGGAATTTTACCTCGTCGATGACTTGGAATGCGATCTCACTGTTTTCCATCCCTACCGCACACTGATGTCCTTATGTAGGAAGGAGAATGAAAGCGCAGGCACTGAGGTCCCTGAAGCTGAGGCAGGTGAGCTGGGCGTTGGGGTTGGATCCGAGGATGGGCCGAAATATTGGGGGACTGGGGAGGGGCAGCTCGAAATGCAAACGGGCGCATTGCAAATGGCTTGGTATCGTTCATTTCCCCACTGGCCGGACTGTGCGATTGACGTCGCGACAGGTTCGTCATCAATGACACCTACCGCTCGGAATTATGTCTTTTGTATCCGCCACACCTCATTGCGATTGCTTCCATCTATTTTTCACTCATCCTATATCTCCCAACGCGCAACACCATCCTAAGCCCGTCTCAACTCACTTCTCAATCTCACATACTCTCTGAAACGCAACAGACGAGCCCTGCACCCACGCCCCGTCGTTCTTCCCGACAAGCCATTAACGCTGCTGCGGTTGAATCATCCAAGAAACACACTACAAGTACGGATCCTATCAAATTCCTATCGGAACTAAATGTCTCCCTTCCTCTCATCGCAACGATTGCACAAGAGATTATCTCCATGTACGCGCTCTGGACCCGGTACAAAGAAGATGCGAACCCCGAAGTTGGAAAAATCGGTGTTTCCGGACAATCGACCTCGCCATTGACCGGGGCCGCCGGGGCCGCCACGGGTTCGAGATCGGGTTCTGGGTCTCGTGCTGGTCGACCTGGGAGATCGAACAGTCACAGCAATAGCAATAGTGGAACTCCGGCTGAGGTCAAAGAGGATGTTGGGGGTTCGGAAGGACATGGTAACGGGTGCGGAAATGGGAATGGCAATTTGGTTACGCCAGCCTTTCTAACTGGATTGTTGATGAAGATGAGGGAGGGCAAAATGGCAGATATGGCCCATCCAGCTGGTGGGCGGCCTGTTGCGATCAACAAAATGTTAGAGAGGACGCAAGCAGCTGGGTAGGGTATGTTATTCTATTGTCATCGTCAAATCACCCTCTTTGAGCCGTATACAGATTCGTCTTGCAATGTACATCACAAAGTACCGGCAGAATAGAACTGTTCCCCTTCCGAAAAGGTTCCTTATATCAGAGTGGACCCGTGAAGCCAGCCATTTGGGCGTCGCAGATTTCAGGAAGCGGCGAACTTGTATGCACATGGATTAGGCACACTTTTGAGTCCGAGAGCACCTCCTTATCGATGCCTTATGGTTGACTGTGTCTTTACGTACGTTCTCTGCTGCATCGAATACTCGCGTCATCAGCCGGCTAGCGGGATCAAAGGTTCATGTCTGAATGTAAGACTTTTAGGGGTTGTACTCCTTGACTCGGACATGTCTGCAAACTTTTCACAGCCGTTGAAGAAACTTGTGACCGATATCCGTACTGCTAGTGGTACGTATTCTAATTATTGGGCCCCCGATTCATTTTGTTAACCTGTCCCTCCAAAGCGTTGTTTCCGTCAGACTTGGATCCTCTTTGTCGAGGTTCTGACATTTTCGACGTTAGTACGTGCTGCCCAGGTTTGGCTCAGGGCTGCTCGCCAAAGTGCGGTTAACTGGGCAGTCCAGCACCTCTACCTGACGGCATTAGCAGGCGCCGGTCTGGTAATAGCCGGGACAACCCTCATCTTACTAGCTGTCACTAT
Source organism: Hygrophorus pudorinus (assembly GCA_003314045.1). Lineage (NCBI taxonomy): Eukaryota > Fungi > Basidiomycota > Agaricomycetes > Agaricales > Hygrophoraceae > Hygrophorus > Hygrophorus pudorinus. The sequence continues at coordinate 43,986 of QLPF01001908.1, forward strand.
AAATGCGGTGGAATTTAGTTCTGGTAGGGTAATTGCAGGCAAGTCTGATCACTTACAAATAAAGGGGACCAGCAATTGACTACTGAATTGAGCATTTGATAGGATCGCTTGCGAGCTCTATTCAGTCCATCTTTTACGGAGCCTACACGGGTGGACTCTTTTCTGCAGCGCAGTCATTCACTGCACTGGCTACGATTGCAATCGTGCCGTCTCTGTTGGGCAGCAATGGCTGGTGCGGGGTTATGGCTGCTCAGGCTGTTCCGCTAGGTTTACGTTCCGCGATGATGAATGGAACAAGTGATGGTGAATGAATTGTGTTTCCCCTCCATGACCGTATTAGGCTTTCACGAGGCGAAGATTTACCTTTTTTTTGTGGCGTTCCTACACCGTGTGACTGGCGAATTGAATGAAATGCCACTTAATTGTTTTCTGATTGATATTGGGTATTCCTCGTGCCAGTAACTGAATGAGCAGAAACTCGGAATACTCGAAGGGTGACCGGTGATCGATTGTCAAGAAACTTGGACCACTTTAGGGAATCCTTGCCCGGTGATGCAGGTATATAGTTGTTGGTTCCGCTTCTGTGACAAGCATCAGCCTCCAGAGGTATTCCTGATGCATTTGAGTTGGTACACACGACTCGGAGAAGTTCAACGTTCAACCCCAGGCTGGATGTTCAATTGTGCCTACATGTACAACGCCATATGACTAGAGTTTCAGGAACTCCAATGTCTGGCACACCACAAGGCACCCCGAGTCTGGAAAACTGCTATGATCCTTCGCTCAGTGAGTAAACTCATCTCAACCTCGGTGTTGGTACCTACCTTTTGCCGTGATATTATGCGTGATGACCGTTATGTTGGAAACTTCCTGTTTACCCTGTATTTAGCAATTCCGCAATGCCTTATACATGTAACCGATATTTATTTTTCTATAGATCTAGACTTGGTCCCATGCATATGGTCCAGATGATATGGTCAGTTTGACTGTTGAAACGTCACTGACTGTGTAGCCAAGACAGACAATATCCATGCCACGATCGAGTACAGAAACTCTTGGCCAACCCCACACGGCATTCCACCGTGACGAAGCAAAGGAACAACACCCAATTCCCAATCACATGTTGCCCATCGCTGTGAAGTGTGATGCGTAAAATATGCTCGAGTGGAACGGAATCCAGCTGCGAATCCAGCCCAGCCTCCTCACACGGTCCTACTTCAACGAATCAAACGGAAATGCCCCAGTCATGCATTTCACATTCACATGCTTCATAGGATTGTTAAAAGGCCTCTCCACCGTCGATTTCTTCAGACCAAATTCCGAGGCAGAAAAAAGCATCGCCTTGACCATGTCTTTCACCACCGTGACTGATCCCAGATTACTATCTCTCTTTCTGGTATGTCGTCCACCACCTCTGGCTGACAAAGTTGTGGTCCTCACATGTCCGCCTTTCCTCAAGCTCACAGTTGTATCCTTGGTCGTAGCCACCTTTTACACTATCATTCCTTACATCATTCGAAGAGATCTCGTCGATGACAAAGGAAATCATATCCCGCCTGGTCCGCTCTTTCGGTATGCGTTCCTGCGCAAATACCCAGAGTTTGCACTGGATGCTTGGGCAAAAAAATTTGGACCCCTGTTCTCCATTTGGATGGGCAATCAACTTTTTATGGTCATCTCCGACCCGCAAGTCGCTCGGGACCTCCTCGTCAACAACGGCGCGATTTTCTCCAGCCGCGGGAAGTACTTTATGAAGAACCAGACAATTCTTCATGGCCGTGCAATCACTGCATCAGAGTACGGCGATACATGGTGCGTGCTTCTTTCCGGCAACTCAACAATAGCATATTCACCGGAGTGCAGGAGGCAGCACCGCAAGATTGCGATGAGTATGCTGTCACCCAAAGCCGTCGAAGGATATGCCCCTGTTCTCGATTATGAATCTCGTATCCTTGTTCGCTCCCTCTATCACGAATCCAAGCAGGGCACTTTGCCTATAAACCCGGCACACTACACAGGTCGTTATGCGTTCAAGTACCTCGATTCACCCTTTAATGCGCCCAGCCATGCTAACACCGTCCTTCCAGTATGATGTTGATCATCTCGTTTGGCACCCGTACCGATTCGACATCGGATCCCCTGGTTGAACGTGCTCTAGCCATAACGTTCGAATTCATGGAGCTCACTGGTACGTATCTTGTTGTCCTGCCAATATTTGCGCTCATTACCACTCCAGGACCATGGTCCAACGCCATCGATTTCATCGAACCCCTTCAATGGATTCCGACTCCTATGCGCACGCGAGGTCGCAAATTGCACGACAGCCTCGTTGAAGTTTACGGCGCCATGATACTACGGGTCAAAGCTCGAATGGATTCTGGCGAGAATGTGCCTGACTGCCTTGTCAAGACCCTGATCGAAACGCAGGAAGAGGCGCGACTCGACTGGGAAGATATTTGCATGCTTGCCGCTGTCTTTACTCTTGGCGGCGTACATTCGGTGGGTTTGAATCCTGGAGTTCTGTGTGACCTGGCTGAATGAATGTTGTAGGTATCTGCCCTCATTCAGTGGTTAA
>QLPF01001915.1:0-18785 GCA_003314045.1 Hygrophorus pudorinus
TGCTTGTATTGAATGCATTTTAAGGAAATATAAAGCTTTCTCATTTCTCTTCCAATTTAGTGATGTAAATAAAGGGCATATATGCCCGAATCGGTATTAATCATAAGATAATGAATAAATGTAGGAACAGGGTAAAACCCAGTTCCTTACAACGCACTCTTGTCTGCGCCCCCCAGTCCCACTCCTGTAGGGCTTCATTGATTGAATTGCACATCGTCTTCGGGGTGGCCCTATTCTCTGGTAGCAGGGATGCTAAGACTAGTGAAGGACATGGGTAGGGGTATACCCGCGGGTTGTGTGTTGGTATTTCTACAGGTGCGGGTACAGGTACAGATATTTGTACCTAGCAAAAAACCTGTACCTGTGAGGTCAGACCCGTCACTCATATATGGACCCGTCACTTAAATATATATACATTAAGCAAGTTCAGTAACTATATAGAACCTTATTGTTGTATAGTTTTAATTTGAAGGGGTTGACGAGCTTTTGTATTTTGTTCAAGCCACGGGTGTGTGATTTTCGCCCATACTCAGCCTCAGCCACCAATTCAAAACTCCTCCACCAGACTCAAGACCTCCACCAACCGCTCGAGAAAGCGGTAACCGTGGGCTCACAAGGTAAGTACTTTATAATCTACATATTTATTAATATACTGTATAATTACATAGGTAATTTTCATACCCAAATGCAAGACAATGCACCTGACATGGCACCCACCACCACCGAATGCATGCAATCATGCACGCACACAAACACCGGCACCACCACATGTAAACACCCCACCGTCTCGCTCCAAACACGAGATGGCCATGTCATCTGTCCACAACCCGCCGTCTTGCATCAAACACGAGACAGCCATGTCATCCCTCATTCCACCATACCACCACTATCCTGCCTCATCACCCACATCCACACCCACTGTCTTGCATCAAACACGAGACAGCCACATTGTCCCTGTCACCCACCACACCACACCATCCCTCAACACCTACCCGGCCTCATCACCCACACCCACACCCACACCCACACCCACACCCACACCCACACCCACACCCACACCCACTGTCTCACTTCAAACACGAGACGGCCATGTCGTCCTCATCACCTACCACACCACCCTATGCCTCATCACCCCCCGGCCACATCATCCACCCTGGCCTTGTCACTCACACCCCCACCCACCATCTCACTTCAAATGCAAGACGGCCACATTGTCCTCATCACCTACCACACCACCGCGTCTCTCATCCCCCACCCTAGCCTCACCACCCACCCCAATACCCACTGTCTCACTTCAAACACGAGACAGTGTTGACCCCCTCTGCTCATCAAACGAGCACAAGGGGTGTATGTATATTTTATGTAGATAAATTATATAGAATATATTATGTATATTATGTGTGATACCTGTGGGTACCTGCCCACAGGTACGGGTATGGGTGTACCCCGGGTTGAAATGGCCATACCCGTGACTGTACCCAGACCCTTGGTGGCAGGTACAGGTTTTGACAGGTACAGGTATGGGTACAGCCAAAAGTACCTGGGGGTTACCTGTGTCCTTCACTAGCTAAGACGAATCTAATTATTAGTCTCTCCCCTTGTACTGAAACTGCCTGGTCCTGCATAGCAGAAGGGACAGGTGATGATGATGATGGAGGTATCAGGTTGGCAATGCCACATGCTCGGAATGCTGTGCATGCATGTGAGTCCATGGATGATGTGACAGGACAACAGTAGCATTCAAATAACCTGACCATGAGGTCTGCATCTGCTTCCGGACCACCAGAGATGGCCGTGATTGTGACTGTGACTGCTTGGGAGCGGGTGATGACATGGCATGTAGCCCTGTGTTAGGGCAACACTAATAGTGTCCCTACAAATAGTAAGAGTGGTGAAGTTGTTGTAAGAGTTGGTTCGTAAGAACCGAGGATGAGGTATAAGGTGAGAGGCGAGAGTGGTAGTGAGTTCTGAAGACTGAAGGGTATGCGCTTTAGCGGTAATCCCAAGAGATTTGAGCTGGGGTTTCCAGTCGAACTCTGGTGCTTTTATAGGTTGTATGACTAATACAAAGAATAGTATAGAATGTTATGGAATGGGGACGCGTAAGCCCTGGTCCGTGCATCCCGTTGGGATGATGTAACTATGTATGAGTAATCCGTCAGAGTGATGCGTAAGCTGTCAGGATGACATATGAAACAATGAGTAAGCATCAGATGATAGTAAGCATGTATGAGTAATCCGAATGCGTATAGTGAAGGAATATAGATGAAAGGTAAAGGAAAAGATAAAGGAATTGACGTATCATGACACCCTGCCTGGTTGTGATGTGTCTGGGCGACACTTTCATGCCCTATTGACAGTAATGGTATTAGTTTTTGCTGTAGATATGCCATGTCTGTCCATAGCTGCACCAACTCTCTGAGCATCTCTGTGTGCCCCTCACATTCTGTCATGGCAGCATTGGTGGTGATTTTGTCGATTTGGAGTTTAGCCTCCATGATTAGGATGTGTGGGACTAGACAGTTGACTGCAGATGCAGTCTTTGGCATTCAGATACTGTGTAAAAGAGCTCGCAGCATCTGTGTATCTTCGTTGCCACCCTTGCTGATAGGCGGATTTTTCGGGGTCTCAGCCGGGGTGCCATGTGGTGGCTGGACAGGAGCCATCTGTACATGGCTTGATATATGCTGTGTGCTCATATTGTGTTAGTGACCTGCTAAGTGGTTTCTATGTGATTATTGTCTATTTCAGGGAAGTTGACGGTCCAAACAAAAATAAATAATAAACTAAAAGTAACTAAAAGTGCTCCGACCTGCTGAATACTGAACTGATTGTGGTTGGACCAGTATCAATGTCAGCACAAAAATTAGTATTATAAAAGTGCAACTGACCAGGGCCACAAAACACAACCCGAAAATTGTTAGGCTCTGAAACCTTGGCAGAGTCCAAGTTGCCGTCCAATCTGCAGTGGCACAATGTTTGTATGAGACCCCGAAACCATCTTGGTGCCTCCATGCCTTGTCAGGCGGTCTCACAAGACATAATAAATCATATCCCTGTATTATACAAACTAGGCTATGCTATTCCATCTATCTGTGAAGTACTTGGCATACAGAAAAGCCTTGTCTACAAAACCTTCCAGTATCACTGTTGTTTTGGGATCTCCTATAACCCTAACACCCGACTGTGTCCTGGCTGACCTTGTCTGCTTGACTCAACAGACATTTCTTTTATCAAGGCACTACTAGCCCAACAACATTGCATTTACCTTAATGAAATCCAAGATCTAGAACAAGGTGTCCGTGCCTCAGTACCAACACTCATCTGCACACTTTGCCGTCTTTGTCTCACACACAAATGTGTGTTGATCCGAGCACTCAAATGCAATGCCATATGCCAGTCAGTGTTCATGAACGACATTGCAATGCAGGTTCCTGATCCTGAAATGCTGATATTTGTTGATGAGGTGGCAAAGAATAAACAAACATCAGGCAGATCCAAGGGGTGGTCTTTGAAGGGAATGACTCAGAGTAAAATACTGTGACTTGGACAACATCATGATAGACACAGACACAACTTGAAGGTGAGAATGACTGGGACTGGGGATGCGAATCAGCACAACAGAGGCCAACTTTTGGAAAAAATTTCACAAGTGGGTATGAGAATTTACACCTTATTATGACTTTTATAACTTTTATAACTTTTTAAGACTTTTAAGACTTTTAAGACTTTTGGAATTTATGCCACTTGAGGGACTTGAGTTCCTTGTTCAAGGTGTCAAAAAAGATACATTCTCAGACTGAGGACTGACTGTCAAAAAGAAAATTGTTGAAGCCAAAAATATTTACCTTCAAAATCTTTACCTTCAAAAATACTATTCATCTTTAAAATTTTATACAAGTAGCTCAAGGCGTAAAAGGCCCTCAAGTTCGAAAAAAAGACAAAAAAAAAGTACCAAAAAAGAACAAGGACTCCAAGGAACTAAAAAAAGACTTGTAATTTTACTGATGCTGAGTGCTGAGCTCATGAGGTTTCAGTGCATAAACGAGACAAGTGAAGCTAGTGAAGCATAACATCAGTACATTTATGGGCAGCACCACTAGCAGAGAAACATGTATCAAGATGATCTGTAACATAATAAATAAGCCTGATAATTCACAAGAATAATGAGGAAGCGTACTTGCTACATCACGTCTACCTAGGCCACTTCCGTGATCTTGTCTTTGCTGAACTTGGAGGAAAGAATGGTTCGCCAGGCGTGTCCTCGAAGTGATTCGCTTACACCAGCCTTCGTGCTTCGACTTCATGACCAGTCCAACTCGATGGACGAATCCGAAGCTGGTCGTGGATACTAGAACTCAACATACATTGCTGGCTCTTCAGTGTTTAAAGGCTATGAAGGACCCGGGCCTGGCGCGATATCTGCGGATTAAAAAACCATCGGTGCTCAATAACGAAGTGGATGATGAAACATCCCGTCTCAGCTCCAGTATGCCTGCCGTCACTGGGTTTTTCATCTCACGAACGGGATGATCTCAGATATTCTTCTGGATCTCATGAACGAGTTCTGTTCGAAGTACCTACTCTACTGGTGGAGGTGTGCAGCCTGTTAGGCGAACTTCGAAATGCACTTTTGGCGTTGGATTCCGCACAGAAGGCGCTCGCTGTACGTCATTCGGTTTCTACGTATCTGCTGGATTATACTGATTTGATTGAATAGAATGTAGGCGAGAACATGATACGCCATAACGTTACTACGCGACTGCGAACGCTTTACCCGTGAATTCTTTTCGGCCCTCAGTACTTCCTCTCTTCAAGTATACCACTCAGCGCTACTGTTAAACATCAATCTACAGAATGTATCAACAGGAGCTAGTATCCTCGGTGAAAATATACAATCTATCGCAAACGACATGGGACCCTTGTATGCGGACAATGGATGGACATTCCACCAGTGTTCATTCACTCGCATTCTCACCGGATGGCACCCGTGTCGTGTCCGGGTCTCGGGACAATACCGTTCGATTGTGGGATGCAGTCAGTGGTGTGCATCTCGACTCAATCAAAGGGACTTAGGGCTCTGCCACATCATTCGCAAATTCAACCTCATCCCAATCTTTATTCTTACAACCCGATCGTTTTGCTTCTGCAAGTGCCACAAGCCCCACTTCTAGTAATGTCATAGAGGACGGGTGGGTGTGCTCCCTGCCTCAGAAACGACGACTTTGTTGGGTTCCCGTGTCGTGCCGGCCGTCGATTCGGGGACGACTGGTCTCGAGTGGAAGTCGTGTTGCTCTAGGTACCGACGACGGACGGGTAATTATTCTTGATCTCAATAGCATCGACTCGCAGGGTCTGAACTCACGAGACGGCAAGAACGAGGAGTCGTCACCTGGACTTCACATTGAGTCAAGGGTGTCGTTGGAGTAGGGACGAGCTAAGACACAGTATGAACGAGTGGCGAAGGAGAGGATCGTTCGCAGGGTGGGGGAGGGAATGTGAAGGTCTCCAGTGGAGCGCTGGGTCGGAAAAAGATGCCGATCTATAAGATATTGCGGCTGAACTACCTTTAACAGAGGAATGAAAGAGGATCGTGGAACACCTGAATGCACACCCAGAGCCCGAGGACTACGATCGATTTACGGGTCAGTTTCATCCCACACGAGGTAGAAACCCTGGACACCTGTGCGCACTATCATCGATGGTGTCATTCCTGACTCGACGTTTCAATACTAGCTCCTCCGGATCTGCGTCGCGAGAACGTCCAAGTAATATCTCGTTGCCATTTCATGCTTATGATAATCCGTATTTGTTACCCCGTGTTTCAACAAGACTCCTGATGTTCGAGCACCTGTACCGGGTGTAACTGGAATTCCCGGTTGTCACAAGTTCGCCCTTCGAAACCGTCATGATCACCGCATACAGAGTCCAAGCGCTGGTTCAAGTGTTATTATGCTACCCAAAATATTGATATTTATACAACAGTCGTTTTCTCGTTCTTTTTCCCCTTTTAAAAATGGCATGTATGTACGTGTCTCCCTCTCTCCTCCCTTCTTGTCCTTCACTAACTTGTGGATATTTACCAGTCGTGACGTGAAGGCCGGATTCGCCAACCCGCTGTACCAGCCAAAGTCTAATTCAACCGCAAAGCTTAGCACGCCCGGGCCTCCGCCGCCCACGCTGCCACTGGCCGATCTAGACTACTCGCCCAACATGCGGTGTCTGCCCAAGCTGCTCTACAAGGCTGCTAGGCGGCTGCAGAGCAAAAAGGGGCTCAAGGCGAACCGTGGCACGGGGGCTGGTGGCAGTGACGGGCGGCGGAGGGTGATGGGCATGGGCAGGCCGCGGTGCAGAGGTTTACGTTCCAACGAGAGCTGATGGATGAGCGGGTTTGTAGGCGCAGCACTTTTTCACTCCTTTATTCCCTGGCTCTCCGGGGTGAGTATCGTAGTTCGTTTTTTCTCGATGCGATTATTTGGACTGCACATGTGTTCGTACTGTGCACAGATTATCTGCGAGCTCCTTAAGTTGTTTCCTCATGTCTTGCAGCGCCCGCAAAAACGTCCCTCGGATGGCCCTCATGCTTGACAGGCAGGCGACTATCTCACCTACGGGCTCGCGGACACCGTCGATGGTGAGTTTCCCCATCATGATTGGTTGTTGAAAGGAGGTTCTGTTACGAACGGACTGCAAGGGGATGTGCGACGCCGTTGCTGGTTGTACCTTCAACAACAGCGAGTAATGACATACTCATCTTTGATCCACTACTCGTTGTCTCTACCCCAGCCCACCATGATGGCAAGGTCAGTCCCATCATTTTCAGTGCCGTCGTTCCGAGCCGACATTTCTGGCATTTTCATTCAGGGCGGGAGCACACAGCTCACTGCACATGTTCGTACTTCTCAAGCTGCAATACCAGCGCGGATGCAATCAACATAGTGGACAAACACAGCTCGATGGTACCGTAGATTGCATCAAGTTACGAATAGTGATGGATATTGCAAGGCTTAGTGCAGCCACTGAGCTTCTCTCTCAAGCTTGATGTATTTAATGCCACCTCGTAATATACTCCACCCCGTTGGCCCCATACAATTGATGCCACTATGTACAGGTTGCCGAAAACTGAGTTTACGACAACAAGCACGATGTCCGACGTGTTCCCGAGCCTGCATGAACTTCATATAGTGTAGTCCCTAGTGCGCGACTTTCTTTGGGGAGCCTCCTTGGCGCATAGAACAATGTGAGCAAAGTAGTACTCTCCATGTCATGTTCATGGTAAATTGCCATGTTCCCTTCATTCGAGGACACGAATTGTTCAACCCCACAAAACCCCAACGACCGGCGAGTGTAAAAATACGCAACTTTGCATCAGTGGAAGCCTATCGTTCAAAAGATGTATAGATAGATACTCACGATACCGAGATGGCGTGAAATGCATCGAGAATGTAAGTGTTATCATGTGTCACCCTTGGTGGCTCCTCGGGTAAAACGAGGTGACCTAATCACGAAAATTACTGATTCTTGTTCGAGGGGGGACTAAGGACCCGAGCCTGTGGGGAGACGTAAGTAGAAATCTGACCGTGTGGGATTGAGGAAGAGTGCGTGCCAGTGAGGCTCCCACTGGGACTATCGCCGGTAAGGATGGTGGTGTTCGGAATCAAAAGGGGACTCGCTCAGGCTGTCAACTGTCAATATTGTCAATCCGAGTACCGTGCTACGGCTCGCATAGTAGATACATTCCGAAGCCAAGTGCCCACGGTCCGTCACGTTCCGACCCAGCCGTCTCGCTGCTTGCCCCCAGCGCAGCAGCGTGATATGGTCTCCAGTCTCAAAGCCTCGATGCTCTGGGTGTTGTCGCTTTGTGGCGGGCGAATGAAATGGCAAACGGTGAGCCACGAAAATGCTTGCACACCCATGGCGGTGATCGGGCGGTGCCGACGGGTCCAGACTCGGATAATCCTAAACGTACGATGAAGTGAGTACCACATTTGTGCGAGGTATATTTGCCATTAGTGATTGGTTGATCCCCGTTACGGTTGACTCCGATTAGGGTGGAAGATGTAAGCCTGAGGTCAGGACCGTCAGGGGAACTTGAAAATCATCATGATTAGAACTTGGGAAGAGCCTTAGACTTGCGATTCCAATAGCTATGGTTGAGGATTACAGACTAGATGTAAGTGAATACAATCACTTCCAGCGGCCTGGCACACGACATCCTCCTCGTCCTCGTCGTCTGACAGGTCGCCACGACAGCGGCTACCGTGACGGCCATACACCCGGGCCTAGCCGATTCAAGTTGTCGCTTCGACTCCGCCCGGCATTCAAACACGACCTGGGCGACTCGCCGCTCGCGCACTGGCGCACTGGTCCCCACCCGACTGTGCTCGTGGATGTTGATTGGGACTTTACACCTCTACACCGCTGCCACGTTAACAAACACTATACCACCATTCCTGTCAATGCACCACGGCTACCTCAGGCTCGCATCAAAACTTGAACACGACCCGAACTCAAACGTAAATATGCAGCGACAGGAAGATGACTTTATGGACCCTTGTTGGATAGGTAAAAGATGAGTGAGGTACTCTAGATCTTCGGCAGATGCAGTCCACAGGAGAGGCCCACTGCCTAGGGTGGCAAAACTCATCAGTTCCTGGCTTAGGGCTGGACTTGACCCGGCCACGGTGCTGCCTGACGGTAACTGGAGCGTTTATTCCCATTTCGGGATCCTTGGCAGTCCTGATCGTGGTCACGACACAGTCTCAAGGCATCGCACACCCCGTTCTTGGCCTAGCCCCCCCGTCGGAGCCCAGTACAGGCTCCTTGCTGATGGTATGTCACTTTACGCCTTTCAATCTGTAGCCTGAGCTTGAACTTGAAGCGAGTAATGCCAAGCAGGACTTGGATGAAAAGACTCTGAGTGTACATATCGCTCCGTATGCTTCAGAAACTTAATTGCGAGGGACTTAGCACGCTCTAGCTATGAATCGAGTCTTGTCTTGTTATAATTGAAACAAGGTTGGGCACTTGCACCACTGGTCGCCTGGCCGCCGCGGCTGACATATTCGTCAGGCTCTTTCGTGATCATGCGTAGCATCACCAGACCAAGGGCGTCGTGGAGACATCCTTTTCAGCCCTGGCGCGCATTAAAAACCCCTGGAACGAGGGTTCAAAGCCTGGATTCGTCTTTGAATACCATGGAATGGTGCGCGACATCCTGTCACCATCAAGGAACTTTTATTCAACTTTGACAGTCCAAATGTAATTCGGCGAAAGACTTCACCGAGACGCCAAAGCAGGCAATTATAGATGGCGATTGAGATAAAGAATAGGTATATAAGACCACAGAGATCTCAATAAATTACAACTCACTCAACGAGAGCATCTCCTAGCCCACCCAAGCATCTTAAACATATCACTCGATATCATGTCTGTTCCCACCACCGATCAAATCTACTGGCGCGCCTACTCTAAGGCCGTCATGCAGTTGCTCACTGGTCAGGCGCCGCTTGGCGCAAAGGACGCGATCTATGTCACTCCGCAAACGCAACGCGGAATTGCCGCGGGAGGTTGGATTCCGGACGTTGTGACGAACAACCTCCTCTACCTCGCCTCGGACGCTCTCCTTCCTGGCGACAGTCCGCTCTACAACCCCGGCCCTGCTGGTAGTTACAGTCAAACTCTGAATCAGTAAGTCCACGAAGTCGTTGTCTGCCTTGCCACCATTCTGACTCCGTTGTGTCTAGATATCTTACTTGGGTCCAAGTTGTGCGTACATTTGCGCCTTGATCCAAATGTCTTCCACTTACGTACGATCTGAAACTTAGAACGGTAACCCCGCCGATGGAGCCTTGATCCGCCTCACGGCTGCTCAAAACAAACTCAATATCTCCCAGGATAGCTTCGACACGGAACAAGACAAGGCGTACGCGAAATTCAAGCTATACCCCAATGCTGCGACCACAGATTTCGACAAGTGGGTCATTCAGAATGCCCAAAAATACGTCGCCGCTCGTCAGCAATTGCAGGCTGCAAGTGGATCCTGGTATCAAGCTATGACGGACGTCTACGGGCCGGACGCAGCAATTGTAAAGGGCTTCGTTGACAGGCTCGGGTTGGCAAATGACATCGTGTCCGCTCATGCTGGGTACGTCACACTATTTGCTAACGGAGCTCGGAGATAGTTGCTAATTCTTTTATTAGGTATAACATGACCTGTACTGAGAAGGACCTCAACGACGTCGAAGCGCTTTTCGCGGCATCCAACGGTGGAACAAATCCGCTTCCCCCCAGTCCGGAAATCGAGTTCTACCGCCCCTCTTATTCCTTGCAAGGCTATGCGCGCACCGTTGAACAATGGGTCCAAACTTTTGGTAAAAATGAATCCACGATCAAGATCAACTACGACATTGGCAGGGACACGAAATGGGAAGATTTGGGATTCTCTCATGTCGAAGCTGACGTGTCGGTTGGGTACTGGATCATTTTCAGTGTCACCGTCCATCACGAGAACACCACGGTGACGAAGAATTTGTCGCTGTCGAACGAACGGACTCAAATCAGCGCAGAGCTTGTGGTCAATGGGATCCAGAAGTTTTCCATCGGAACTGGCGCGTGGTACGTCCGATACTGTCGATCATCCATTGCAGACCTAACAAATTATTAATATTTCGTCTTGTAGGGATGTCCCCGGCGTCAAGACGATGTTCCCGACCTTGCGCAAAGGGGCCCCTGAGAAACTGCAATCGGGCTTGGTCAAACCCTCAGCACTTCTCCTCGGCTACGGCGTAGGAATGAACATTACGTTCTCTAGCGATATCAGGACAGAGGTCAACAATTTGTTCAGTGAAGCGTCATCTACGGGGGGCAGCGCCAAGATCTTTGGTTGGGATGTTAGTGCTGCAGGAGGGGGTAGTTCCACCTCGAGCAGACAGACAACTTTCAGTGACGTCAAGTGGGACAAGGACAGCGGAAGCATGTCCATTAAGCCGGTCGACAATGGGTTCCCTACCCTCCTCGGAGTTCTCGGAACGCGCCTCGACTGAGTAAAAGTGATGTACGTTTTCCCTCGTCGCCATTCAAGTGCTTTTTGACAAATGAACCAATAGTTCCAACCGGTGATTGTCTTATGGGGATGTTCTTTTGTCATTTGACTACGCGTTCTCGGGTACTACTTTCAAGTTTCTTGGTTCCTTGTTTCGTGTGTCTTTGAGCCCCTCGCTGCCTGCATTTGTATTACCACACCTGACTGCAATGTGATTCTGTGCGTCTCGTAACCCTGTGAACAAAACCCTCCGCCGCGCCCTCGCTTTTTCCTTCACCGATGAACCGATCATCATTCGCTTTTCACAGGCTTGATACAGATATCACGGGTGTGTTTGGAAGACGAAGTCATGAAAAAGACGGAAAGTACCATAAACGTGAAAACAGTCAATAACTCTCACGCACACTTCGGCATTCCTGTCCCAACAACCCCCCCCCCCCGATATTTTTATGATTGTGAACTTGAAGAAGCCGATCCATCGTTGACGGCGACCGGAGGGTCTGGAGGTTTCTAGAGCATTAATCGTTATAAGGAATATACAAGCTACCAAGAGGCAAGAAACCCACTTCGAAGACCTGACCTCCACCTAAGATCGTACCCTTCCCAGTTGGACAAGCGTGGCCAGTGTACTTTGTGTCGCCCATCATGAAATAGAATGAGTAATGCGGATCACGGTCCCCGCCTGTGATATGCAAAGAGTTCTGGACAAAGACAATGAGGCGGTCAGGAATTTTCAATGGGACTTTTGCAGCGTTGACCAGTGGCCGTATCAGGTCCTGGGCGGCCCTATATTTGGCTCGTTTCCCTCTGTAACGTCTTGTCGTCTTGTTATTGTCCTTTGGTGAGCCACCGAGGCTCTTGAATTGACCCTTTGGGTCGACGACGAACTCAACAGCGACCTCGGCACGCGCGACCAGCGAATTGTGGGGCCAGCCCTGCCCAACAGGTCGGGATGGTGAGTGTATCCTGCCTGAATGAATATGACGTCCAAGGCTCACTTCACGGATACGAAGAGGAACAGCAAGGGCCACGCTCAAAAACACGAGATAGTTGAAGAGTATTACGGCTACTAATTTAGAGAGGCGCATGGTTGTATGAAGAGATTGTAGTTGAAACACTGTGAAATAGGATACCATCAATATTGGGTCAAGACATAATAAAGTTGCGTACATTGTATTGAGGAGAAATTCGAAAGTTACCGGTCAACGGGAGATTTCGCAGATATCTGGGACTGCAAGTTAGCAACACGGGATATCTTATACCTTGCGTTTTCGCATGTGAACTTCTGAAATGGTCAGCGTTCAGCTGTCCCTCAGCGGAACAGATCATAAGTACACACACTGTTTCTGGGAAAGTCATAATCACGATTGTCCCTTGTAAGCCTTAAATATAGTTCTGCCGCCTAGAAAAGCTTTAAATGAATCCCACGGCCGGACTTCACGTTCGCAGGTAGAAATGCAGCAGTTATGATGGCCTGGGAGGATGGTGGAGGAAGCATCCAAATATTGCGGTTCCATGTCGCTTTCAGCGAGTGGTACATGCTAGTAGATCCCATTTTTGTATCGTCCTCGTCATCCGAGCTGGATCGCTATCTCGTAGGCGAAATGTTAGCAGCCGCCTTCATCACCTTCTGCCCATAAACAAACTCGCGAGTGCCGCTGGGGGGGAAGTAACCAGATTTGTTATTGTGCCACTGGATTTACATTCGCTTTTCACGGGCTTGATGCAGATATCACAGGTGTGGATGGAAGACGAGTCATGAAACTGGATTTACATTCGCTTTTCACGGGCTTGATGCAGATATCACAGGTGTGGATGGAAGACGAAGTCATGAAAAGGGCAGAAAGTAGTACCAGAAACGTGAAAACACAGTCAGTACCTCCCACGCACACTGGCATTCCCGTCCCAACAACAACCCCGATTTTTTTATGATTGTGAACTTGAAGAAGCCGATCCATCGTTGACGGCGACCGGAGGGTCTGGAGGTTTCTAGAGCATTAATTGTTATAAGGAATATACAAGCTACCAAGAGGCAAGAAACCCACTTCGAAGACCTGACCTCCACCTAAGATTGTTCCCTTCCCATTTGGACAAGCGTGGCCAGTATACTTTGTGTCGCCCATCATGAAATAGAATGAGTAATGCGGATCACGGTCCCCGCCTGTGATATGCAAAGAGTTCTGGACAAAGACAATGAGGCGGTCAGGAATTTTCAATGGGACTTTTGCAGCGTTGACCAGTGGCCGTATCAGGCTCTGGGCGGCCTTATATTTCGCTTGTGTTCGTTCGTGATGTCTTTTCGACCTTTCATTGTCCTTCGGTGGGCCATTGAGGCTTTTGAAATCACCATCTGAGGTGATGACGAACTCAACAGCGACCTCGGCACGCGCGACCAGCGAATTGTGGGGCCAGCCCTGCCCAACAGGTCGGGATGGTGAGTGTATCTTGAACGAATATGACGTCCAAGGCTCACTTCACGGATACGAAGCGGAACAGCAAGGGCCACGCTCAAAAACACGAAATAATTGAAGAGTATTACGGCTACTAATTTAGAGAGGCGCATGGTTGTATGAGGAGATTGTAGTTGAAACAGGCTGTGAAATAGGATACCATCAATAGAGTCAAGACATAATAAAGTTGCATACATGTTTTGAGGCGAAATTCGAAAGTTACCGGTCAACGGGAGATTTCGCAGATATCTGGGACTGCAAGTTAGCAACACGGGATATCTTATGCCTTGTGTTTTTGCATGTGAAACTCTGAAATGGTCAACGTTTAACCGTCCCTCAGTGAAACAGATCATAAGTACACACTGTTTCTGGGAAAGTCATAATCACCAGGAAAAACCAAAAATTCTGTGGTCCTGTAGTCTCTGTAGTTACCTGTCATGCTCCTGTAGCAACCTGTAGTCACCTGCCATGTAGTTCTCCATATGTGTGCAACAATTTCAAGTTTTTGTAAGTAGCACAAACAGCCTGAGTGTACAAAAACTTTGGGTTTGTGTGAGACTGTAGGTGCTAGCTCACTGCAGTCCTCACATAGGTCTATGTACTACTATTATTGTACAAATTATACTCTATGTTAGTCAGGATCTGCACGAAAAAATAAAATAAAGGCATGCCAACATAAAACACGAATATCTTTGTGACTCACCTGATTATGTCAAGGATGATGCAAAAAATTGACAAGTCCAATAGTCACCTGACATTATCAACAAACAGTTTCAGATTCCGCTTGAAACTTTAATGAATGCTTACTGCCATGACAACATAGATCCCCACAACAAAGACATCGCCTTAGGAATATGACAGGCAACTTAAGTAAGTTTTCTTTTTTCACTTATTCTTTGCTGAGCTACTAGTAGATCCGATGGACATCTGAATAATGCAGTCAGCAGGTCAGGAGAGAATGTCGGCCATATAACAGTAAGTAAGTTCTGTTTTCACTGAACTACAGTGTAGGCCCATTCCTTGAGCCACAACTTTGTAATTGGTGCTGCGCCTCCGAAAATGTACCTCCGAAACTAATTTAAGTTGGTAGACCTATTGTAAAGTATCATACTTTTCGTTTTATCTTAAGATTAAGAGTTTCTGAGCTTGCCTAGATACACTTTACCTATATCAACAAATTGTGTCTCAAATGTCACAAAAACCCGGTCCTTGATCCACGTGTGACACGACAGTCACTTTATTGTTATCAGTACATCCAATGATCATTGTGAATGCAGTTTGTCCTATCCATCACTCTCTGAACCTGACAACTCACTGGCACTGCTATCTACACCCTCCGGCACTGTAAGCTGGGACAAAGTGCTTGCAAAACATCAGGAAAATCCAAAAGTGCTTAAATCTGCTTGAATTTGCTTGAATTGTCTTGAAATTGGTTTCAAGCACCTCAAGCACTTTTAAGCCTATTCTGGATTAAGCAGAGAGTGCTTACTCCAAGCACATCTGCTTACCCCAAGCACATGTGCTTAAATCTGCTTACCCCAAGCACATTTAAGCACATTTAAGCACATTCAAGCACATCCAAGGATGTCTGCTTACCAATCATTTTTCACACCAGTGGGTATTCAGGCACTTTCAAGCAATAATTAAGCATCCTCAAGCTGGTATAAGACACAACTTGAATTCATTAAGCACTATCAAGCACTAATTAAGGAAAACTCAAGCACTCCTCAAGCACCTCCAAGCACGTAAGTAAAAAATAATATATACATATACATATATACATTTAGTTTTATACATTTATTTTTTACAGAAGGGTGGAGATGGAGGCGGTAGGTGAGGAGGGGGTGAGAAGGCCCTGGCGGCTGCACGGCCCTCTCGTTTGGTTTCGAGAGGGCGGAGGTGGTGGTGGTGGGCCAGGGGGCGAGAGGTCAGAGGAGGTGGGGGTGGGAGTTGGCCGGTGACGCAGCCCCCATTGCCTATGATAGGGCGGAGGAGTGGGGGTTGGCCGGTGACGTGGCCCTCTCGTCATTTACGAGAGGGCAGAGGAAGGGGGTGGGGGATGGCTGCTGCCCTGTCCCTCGCCGCTCCCGACAGGGCGGTGGTGGTGGTGGGCGAGCAGGGGGCGAGGCCGCCCTCTTGTTCGTTTTTGAAAGGGCAGGGAGGTTGTGGTGGTGGCCACGCGGCCCTCTCATTCGTTTTCAAGAGGGCGGGGAGGTTGTGGTGGTGGCCGCGCAGCCTGTTTGTTTTTGAGAGGGCATGGAGGAGGCGGTGGTGGCCGTGCGGCCCTTTCATTTGTATGTGAGAGGGCGGAGGTGGTGGTGGGCGAGCAGGGGGCAAGACAGCCCTCTTGTTTATTTTCGAGAGGGCAGGGAGGAGGAGAAGGTGGCCACGTGGCCCTCTCGTTCGTTTTCGAGAGGGTGGGGAGGTGGTGGTGGCTGCGCGGCCCTTTCGTTTGTATGCGAGAGGGTGGAGGTGGTGGTGGGTGAACAGGGGGCAAGACAGCCCCCTTGCCCGTTTTCAAGAGGGCAGGGAGGAGGAGAAGATGTCTGCATGGCCCCCTCGTTTGTTTTTGAGAGGGCGGGGAGGTGGTGGTAGTGGCTGTGCGGCCCCCTCGTTTGCACATGAGAGAGGTGGTTGAGTGGAGCTATATTATATACAAGTGTACTAATCAATAAAATAGAACTTACCTTGACCTTCTGCCCCTCATTGTTGTCATTGTTGTTGTTGTTGTGGTTAATGAGCTGGCAATGCGTGGCTTTGTTTGGTTCATGTGGCACTGTTTGAAAAAAATTATGCTAAGTCCGAAAACTTGAAGCCAAAAGATAGACTCAGAATACTATGTTACAAGTGTGAAATACTTGCATAAGTAATCTTTGTCAGTGTAAATTAACAAGTTGTTTTGGTGTACCTGTCAACTGCACTAGTAGCTCATTAGTAGTTATTGCTGAGCTAGTGATGCCAAAGTTCAGTTTAGGTCCGGTTCGGGCCCTTTTGGCCAAACTTGAACCCTGAACTGGACTGTTGGTTCGGTTCGATTGAGAGGCCAAACACGGACCGAACCGCTTCCAAACTGTTTGGAGCGGTCCAGTTTGGGGTTCGAACTGGGTTTGGGTCCGAACCTGTACTATTTTGTCAGTTTGTTGTCACAACAAGTTCTAACCACCACCAGCTAGTATTAAAATATACTAAGAAGAGTGAGACACACTATCAAATAGCCTAGTGCAATTTCTATAGGTGTTTGACCCAATAAATCCACAAGTACCCCCCAAAGGTGTCAATTTTGAGATCATGAAATTAGGCTAAGTTGATGTATCAAAATCCTAGCTAATATACATAGTATTAGATATCCACAAGGCTAAATCCAATATACATGTAATTGACCAAGTTATAGCACTTTTAGTACTAGACTCAAAATTCAGACATATTAAATATCACTCACTAGTGGTGACACTCATAGTGGCAAAAGTATATCAATATACAGTCCTTATTGACCCCAAATATCACAATCTTTGGGGTCAAGAATCATTTTTAGGTCCAAAAAAGTCACCCAAAATTGGCTTTAGGTTCAGGTTCGAACCTGGTTTGGGTAACCTGGGATTGCCCGAACCCCGAACTGAACTTCCGGTCCAGTTTGGGCTTTACCCCGAACCTGAACTGAGCTTCCAGTCCCATTCAGGTTCGAACCGGGTTCGGCTCCGGTTCGAACTAAACTTTGGCATCACTATGCTGAGCATGATGGAGACACTACTAGTACTTGTACATGGCTCAGGCTTGATATATGCTGTGTGCTCATATTGTGTTAGTGACCTGCTGAGTGATTTCTATGTGATTATTTTCTATTTCAGGAAAGTTGACAGTCCAAACAAAAATAAGTAATAAACTAAAAGTAACTAAAAGTGCTGAATATTGAACTGATTGTGGTTGGACCACTGGCAGTATCAATGTCAGTGCAAAAATTAGCATTATAAAAGCGCAACTGACCAAGGCCACAAAACACGACCCGAAAATTGTTAGGCTCTGAAACCTTAGCAGAGTCCAAGTTGCCATCCAATTTCTGAATATTGTGTGAGGCTCTTTTTACACACTTACAATACATCTCAGTCAGTCACAAATCAATGGTACTAAATATTGTAATGCTATAAATTCAAGCCCGATAATACTCCATGTAATATTTAGTGAATCATTTCTCTTTGTTTGGACTGTCAACTTTCCTGAAATAGACAATAAAATTGCTTAGGTTCACTTATGTCTTTATGGTACTTGCTGGTGCTCAAAGTGCTTACCGGTGCTTGAAATGCTTATAGGTGCTTGAACAGCCCTTCCAGTGACTTAGTCCATCTAAGATGGGGAGTGGATGGTGACAAAATCACATTAGAGATGAGCCAGCGGACGTCAGCCGATATTAGAATTGTAGTCGTAAATGATGGGTCGGCCGACAATAGTATTGTAGTCATAAGCAATGGATCGGCCGAGATTAGTATTCTAGTCATACAAGACAGGTCTGCCGATAATTGAATTTCCCATTGGAGATGGGTGGGCCCATATTGGAGTTTCTCATTGCAGATGGGTGGGCCGATAATGCATTTTCCCATTAAAGATGGGTGTACCCATATTGGAGTTTCTCATTGGAGATGGGTTGGCCGATAATGCATTTTCTCATTAAAGATGGGTGGGCCCATATTGGAGTTTCTCATTAGAGATGGGTCGGCCGATAATTGAATATCCCATTGGAGATGGGTGGGCCGATAATTGAATTTCCCATTGAAGATGGGTGGGCCCACATTGGTGTTTCTCATTGGAGATGGGTTGGCTAAAAATTGAATTTCCCATTGGAGATGGGTGGGCCCATATTGGAGTTTCTCATTAGAGATGGGTCGGCCGATAATGCATTTTCCCATTAAAGATGGGTGGGCCCATATTGGAGTTTCTCATTGGAGATGAGTCGGCCGATAATGCATTTTCCCATTGGAGATGAGGGGGCCCATATTGGAGTTTCTCATTGAAGATGGGTCGGCCGATATTTGAGGTGCCCATATAAGAGGGATTGGCTGGCAAGGCATGTTCCCATTTCATCAGCTTAGCATGGGCACCCAGGGCTTGGTATGGGGTTTAACTACTGTAATTGTGTGCTCCACTTTTAGGTGTTACTTTTTACAGTCCCAATCGGCTCGGCTTCAAATCGGTGGCCCCACACTCTACTAATACCCCCACCGATTCATTCCAAATTTGTCATGACGTGACTTTTACCCCTATCTAGTTTCCTTTTTCGAACATTCTTTCGTCCTATTTCG
>QLPF01001917.1:0-13216 GCA_003314045.1 Hygrophorus pudorinus
AATTGAGCTCCCTTTCTTTTTGGCCTTCTCCCACCCTTGAACATGTGCTCCTCCAAGGTGTGATCAATGTATGCGCGATTCAAATGAGTGGTGGTCTGCACCATGGCAGGAATGATGACTTTTTCCCACAAAAGGGATTGGACGTAGTGTGGAACCAGAGTGGACCATCTTCTCCTGTACTTGTGTTTGTGAGCCATCCTTGGTAAAGCCAGGTAGATGTTCATGGTTCCGGAGCCATCACCAACACCTCCAAAGTGAACATGAGGGATGTTGCTCAAAGGGAATGACTTTGTCCACCACTGATCACGAGCACCGCCTGCATCTCTATCTTCTTCGGATGGGGGCACTAGGATCTCCACGTAGGCGTGGTTGTGCTTGTAGATAGGAGGTCTTTTACCCATCTGAGGGGTGGCAAAGACCTTGATCGCCAGCCGAGTTTTGAGAGTATGGCCAACCCATATGAGACTGTTGATGTCCTAACCGATGTGAATGCTGGCTGGCTCTACGACGTCTCTTTCGAGGTCAACATGGATGTACTTGCCTTCAGGTGAACAAAGATGGAGTGGCTCTCAGCACTTCCAGGCAAGCCTGCCATAGCCAGCATCTCAGCTGCTCCCAGGACCTGGACATCGTCGACTGTGACTTGAACAGGCCCTCCACCTCCTCTTGAGAGGGAGTAATGTCCTGTGACCTTGGCAGGAATGTGGTGTTGACTTTCTGGTCTCCCAGGCAGGCCGACAGCAAGGATATGTTCATAGGATTTGACAGGATCTCTGAGGTGAAACATATGGCCGAAAGAAGGAAAGATCCTCCAACCGTAATCCTTGAACAATTCCCATGCATCTGCCACTATCTTGTTCGCAAAGTACACAAGCGGGTAGTCTGCAAGGAAATCGGTAGAAGGGTCGAAGGTCTCCAAAGTGGGACCTCCTTGGTAATCATCATAATATCTGTCAAATCTAGGCCACAGCCCCAGCAGGCTGTCAAGAGAAGGGATATCGGGAGGTTGCCCTGGTCTGGGAAATCGACCCAAACGGGCCTGGTTCCAATCATTCACCGGTTTCCTCCTAGGCCTTCGATGGTCAGCAGGCACTACTTGGAGAACCTCGCTCTCGACCCCACTTCCTTCACCCTCGTCTTCTTCCTGCTTGATCCCTTCTATGACTGTAAGAGCTCTCTTGGCGCCTTTGAGCTGGGGAAACCTTTTGAGAGTGTCTTACATGTCACGAGATGAGTTCTGGGTAGTGGGGTTCTGGTCCTGGTCTATAATTCTGCGACAAGCAGGGCAGGAGCTGATCGCCTTGTTGAGACTGTCTAGAGTGGGTTTGAGAAAGGTTCGGTTTTGGATAGCCTTAGGGAAGTCAATGTTATGCTGATAGGGGGTGCTCAGGACATCGACCATGGCGGGGTTGCCAGCCAAGGCCTCGACGTAGCAAAGCTGAGCTTGGGAGCAAGCCAAATAAACAGTGACCAGGATTTCTCTGCGCAAGAGGTGGCCGCAATGCAGTTGATGCTGAATCCAATAGCCGTTTTCATCGACCAAGAAGCCATTGGTCATGATGTGCTTTAGTATGTGAGAGACTATAGGACCACAATCGTAGCTGTTCTGAAGCCAGCTGGTTCCAATGCAGGTCATATCAGGGACATCCCAACCATGGAGCATGCAAAACCTCCTCCAGATCTCAGGGCCCCTCCACTGGTGCCAGGTCAGGGTTTCATCTGACAGACCTTCCAAATTGATGTGTATGCCGAGTAGGTGGACAACCCTGTTGGTGTGACTGAAGACAGCGGCAAAGTAGTGATCCGACGCCCATAGTATGCATACAAGGGTGGCAGAAAGACAAGCACCTTCTGCGGAAAGGCCATATGTCTTCCTAAAAGACTGGATTTCGTCCTGGGAAGGCTCACGAACGATGCGGGCAAGGTCCGGATAGATGTAGCGGATGGTGGTAGTAGGAGGGAGGGTCTTGAATATGGTGAGGAGGTATACGTCCATAACAGAGCCCTCAGCCCACTGTCATGGCTTCAAGCTGTCTAGAGTGGTCAAGGCGACAGACCAGCACAAGGTATTGGTCAAGAAAAGATCTGGGGTCAACTGCAAGTCAGATTTTACTACCACACTTGCAAGTCAATAAAATTCTCAGCACCGATCATAGAGGTCAAGACAGGTTGGTCTTGGGGATGGAGTGTAGGAGAGTGGTGGACTAGCGATGGTGTTTTATCTTGGCTGTAGTCATCACTGGAATCTGGGTCTGATTCATTTGGGGTGAGCTCATCCTCTGAAGTCCCAGACTCAGCACGGGTTTGAGTATCTTCTAACATAGCAGACATTGTCTTTATTTCTGCAAACATGTCTACCAAGTCAGAACCGCAACTGCTGCTGGAATCTCCAGAAGAATCTGCTGGGTGGTGAAAGTCCCTTGATAGCTGAGTTAATTGAGACCTAATTTCAGAGATCATGCAAGTCATGGATACATCAGAGTCTGAAGTAATTTCATGGGAGGAGGCTCTAAGTTTATATGTTAGGCTTATTCTGTACATGTCCTTAGTGGTCCTGTCTGTCTTACCGGGTTCCACCAACTACGTCATCTGTCAGAGGGATACTGGCTTGCAATTCAGTGACATAGGTTCTCATCTGGGATACCATGTCAGTCATAGATACATCAGAGTCACTGCCATCCATCAGGAGATTGGACGTTTTGCTGGTGTGGTGGGTATGACTTCTCTGTCTTTGATTCGATGCATGGAACACATTGATATTTGAATAATCAATCTCATGTAAATCTGAATGTCCAGGAACAGGTATGGGTGTTCTCCTTCTTTAATTCAATCTATGAAACACGCCGATACTCGAATAATTAATCTCACGTGAATCTGAATGTCCAGGAACAGGGATATATTGTCTCCATCTTTAATTCAATTGATGAAACACTTCGATATTCGAATAACTAATCTCATGTAAATCTGAATGTCCAGGAACAGGGATACATCGTCTCCGTATTGATACTGGAATAATCAATCTCACATAAATCTGAATCTCCAGGAACAGTGATACTTGTACTCACACACTAATGACATGCTGATTACAGACCTAGACTTCTGCGCTCTGATGTAATAACCTGGTTTCATGCTGTCACGGAGCGGAAAGAACAGGGTTGACGGAGAGCACAGTTGACGGAGAGCACAGACTGACAGAAATAAATATTTATGTTTTTATACTGAAAGTCCATCGGCGATTCCCACAATTTGCAGATAAATATGCAGGGGTTGGAGTCAGGCTGCAATACCCTCCGTTTACTATGGTCAGGCCTGCTAGAAAATGCACGATGCGTAAAACCAAGCTCACGAAAACGTTGATGCCCAAGAAAAAGATGAGATATGTAGACATCAATAAGGTTACATATGCTGGGATCAAGACCTTGCCATCGGCCCGGATTCTTACAGGTGAGCTTCAGTCCAGTGGGACGATATGTTGACTTAGACCACATTTTCCTGTCAGTTGAAGGCAGGGATGGCTGGACACAGGACTTTCAAAGAGGGGACATGTTCGTTTGAAACTTTTCATTAATTATTTCATGACAGCCCTCTGACACTTGGTTTCTCTCAGAATAGCTATGGTCCCCGAACACCACAAGGACACCCCACGGAATTCGTCGGGACAACTGCACCCGGATGACTATTGGTACGGCAGGATCAAGGACATCAGAGGTCAGCTCAAGTACAACAAGTCATGGGTGGCAGTGACTTGGTTTTACAACGTGAGGCATCTGGAGGAGGTTGGATTGGGGGAGTTGTTTGGGGAAATCGTGTAAGTCAAATAACACACAGTGCTTACAGTGACTTACTTGCATGGACCAGGCCACTGGAGTGCCTCAACTCAGTGGAGCTGGTGGAGTCCAACCACTTGGACGTGATCGAGGCGACTTGCATCGAGTGTACGTTGGCCAACTCTCATTTGTTATTGGGCTATGCTAAGGAACACACTCTAGCCCTGGGCGAAGTGGTCGAGTTTGATGATTCTCATGCTGACGGCTTGAAGGTCGGCGGGGAGGATTGGTACTATCGATTCAAGGTCAATATGTCTCAGAAAGGGACCCTGAACGTCGAGGTGAGTCTCTTCCAATACCAAAGATGACAAGAGGTACTGAAACAGTGTGACAGGGTATAAACCTCACCTGCACCGAGCAGTGTGAGGCGAGGATTTACAGCCCGGACAAGCACGTCCAACGTTATTGCGATGGGTGTTCGACTTGGTTCCACGAAGCCTGTATCAAGGCGACAGACTTGAGGCCCTGGTTCATGGCTAGGTTGATTTTGGACGAGGATTTGGAACGGCTTGCCTGTGTTCCCATTGTCCGGGGTGGGGGATATCCTATCGCTGGCAACGGGAGAAAGCAACTTAGGGCAAGGTCTTGGGTGAAGGACTCCACCCAGTGCCCGCAGGACTGGAAGGAAGAGCTGGGAGTTTCCTATGTCCATGACGCCTTGACAGGGCCATGGACATTCTTCAAATGCCCCCATTGTGATAGCCTGGTGTAGTGTAGTACTACGTTACCCAAGTAGCACCTTGCAATGTGATAATCCTCGCCGACGAATCATGGTACTTGAGCAGCTGAGGCCATTTGAAGTTCTGGGTTAAATTGACTTTATTTAGTAGAGAGGTACAAGTTATGAAAGAGTGACAAATACAAGTCAGTGCCAATAAAATACAGGCCAAGACGTGAAAAGTACAATTGGAGTGGGAGAGTCGTGAACAAATGACGAACAAGTTAGTAAAAGCAAGGAATTACTAGGTTTGGACTTGCATTTGTCAATTGGTGGAGCAGGTATGGGTAAAGGGAAGCACAGAGGATAAATGTGAGACAAAATGAGAGGCAAATAGGTGATGAACAGCTCACAAAGGACTGACGAACAAGTGACGAACGAATGACGAACAAGTGATGAACGAGGGACAAATATGAGTAAACACGAGTAAAACCGAGTAATACCGAGTAATGCCGAGTAATCAGGAGCAATACCAAGTAAAACCAAGTAAAATGAAGCAACATTGAGTAAATACAAGTAAAACCGAGTAATACCCAGTAAAACTAGGTAAAACCGAGTAATACCCAGTAAAACTAGGTAAAACCGAGTAATACCCAGTAAAACTAGGTAAAACCGAGTAATACCCAGTAAAACTAGGTAAAACCGAGTAATACCCAGTAAAACTAAGTAAAACCAAGTAATACCCAGTAATTACTTGTTTTAACAGTCATTTACATTTTTACTCAGTGACAGTACAACTTTGCTACTCTGCCTTTCAGTCACGTGTGTATACTGGTATACGCACGTGATCAGCTGAGCGTTGGGGAACAAACAAATGTGCAGGATAATGGGCAAGGTCAGAGATTGAAGTGGCAAAAGGAGTGTGGGATTCAATCTATGTACTGATACTACTACTACAGACAGTGTCCATTGGAGCACCAAGTAAAGGAATGTGTAAAAAACAGGATGTTTTTCAGGCACAAAATATCTGACTGAACCTATGGTTGAGAGTTCAAGGTGAGCTATGGGCAGGATGGAGTGAACAGCTGACTGCACAAACATACCAGAGAAATGAGCAGGAAGCCTCGAGCCATAACGATATTTGTGAAAACTATATAAAGAGCGGAGCGGGATTAGGCGGAGGCTGAGGCTGATGAGTCAGCGTCATGGGACACGGGAGAAGCAGTGGAGAATAATTACAGTATCTTATTCAGAAGTCTGTGTGGGTAGCTGGAAGGGACTGATAACATCATCCAGCTTCATACTTGTGGTGGACCTTTTGGTGTTCATCAGCCGTGGGAGGGGGGTGGGGTGATATTTGGACCCAAAGGGCTTCCAGTTGAATTGGAATTGCTGCAACTTGTGCCAGAGGTTGACACGACACAATTCATCAGGAAGGACTAGGTGGACGCAAGAGCCGTTGTGTTGGTTGACCACTTTGTAGGTGATGCATTGGCTCTTCCATTGAACCACTTTAGTGATGGTACCCTCAACTGCAGGCCTGGATGTGGAGGGGTCATAGGCATCAAGCAGATCAGAATAGATCATGATCTGGTCTCCGATGCCAAACTGGGTCAAGGTCAACCGTGATTCGAACTTCCAGATCATCAGAACTGGGTACTTTGGACTAAAGTCCGGAACAATGTATGGGCTTGCGACCACCTGGATCACCCCTGCAGGTCTGGAAGGAAAGTGGGAAGGAAAGTGGGAAGAGTTGGACATAATTGAGGAGGCAGAAAAGACTGATGTTGCATCCATAGATGGTGCTGGGAGCTGGTGTATGGGGGATAGGTTTTCCATTACACGGGCAGGGATAACTTAAGGCTGAAGGGAAAATAGAAAATAGAATGGAAAATAAAATAAAAAACAACAGGTCATATATCAACAAATAAGCCAAAACAACAGCCACATCCTGACTAAGGTATCAGGCTCTGCAGTATCTAGACTACAGACATGCAATGGAAAAGAGGGCACACTGCGAGGTTGGTAAATTTAGGCACTCAGATAGGTTCTTTGTGCTTGTCTACTAGGCCTGAAGATTACTAGTAGTCCTCTGTTCCCAGCCATTCAGTGACAATTCATATTCTTCTCCCTGTTACAGCACGAACCGGTGTGGATATGGGATAAGTAGTTATTACTGTCTATGTGTACCTAGTCTGTGGTGGTCTACTGAACATTTCAGATAGCAAGCCGACCTTTCAGTCACGTGCGTATACCAGTATACGCACGTGATTAGCTGAGTATTTCGGAACACACAGATTGAAGAGTGATGACGAACAAGGGATGAACAAAACAATGGTCAGGGAAGAATGGACAAGGGAAGGAGAAGTTACTGATGGATGAAAAATGGGTGACTGAGAGATTGGAGTTCTAAGAATAGGCGGTGTCGGAGATACAATTATTTCTTTTCTCTAAACACAACTGTCATGTCTTCCAGTTCGTCCACTCTTCCTGCAACCCTCAACCCACCGACGCCGTCAACCTCAGGTGCGACCCATGGTGGTCATAGTCCGTTTGTAGGCCATGAAAGTTGGTTGGACAAGAATCCAGCCGAAAAAGATATTCGGTCGATCAACCAGATTCGGTACTGGGTTCGGTTCCAGGAGGACAACAGGGAGCTGCTAACAGTCACAGCTCGAAATATTCTGGACCAAAAAGGGAGCGAATACCACTGGGCGATCATGCCAGCGAAATATGTTCTAGTTCTGCCTATTTTCTGCTGGATGGTAGCACTTTTTTCAGAGGTGGCCATGGCCAACCTCCGTGTTACTGGAGACGAGCGGTTGAACAGACTTCGCCGATATCTGGTATTCTTGGACAAGATGCTGGACAACATTTGGCTCCATGCTCACAGTGTGGTGAATGTCAAAGGCAACATGCCAGCTGACTGGGTGTGCTCAGAATTGGAAGATCTTTCACTCAGAGAGATACTGGTACGAGGTCACTCGCAACAAGACGTCGATGATTGGCTTGAGCATAATGACATTGAAACATGGAATTCGACGTTGTTCGACGACCATGCCAGTCAGTTTCTAGACCTCATCAGTGGACCAGACCAAAACTAACTAGGGGAATGACTAGGATGGAAGGACTACTTCAGGTCCTACCCAGATATTCTGGGGGGTGAAGATTTCAATCTGGACGGCATAGATTTGTGTAGCATGGTGAAAATAAATCAAGTTCCAGACCTTGAAGATGTCTTGGAGCGGTTCGAAACAGTCAAGGGTGAGTGTCAAGTCCAGGTGGAATCAATGTGGCAAGTTTGACTATTTGGTGGACCACAGCAGACAAGGGCAAGCAGAAAGAGAGGGCGGGCAAGATGGAAGTGGTGCTGGAGAAGACGAAACCTCTGGCAAAGGAGAAAAAGGTGGCGACCTTGGTCAAGAAGAAACCAGCGGCCAAAGGGAAGAAGCCTGCCCAGAAGAAGAACGGGGCTGCGACAAGGACAGCTGTTGTCGAGGCAGTAGCAGCGCCGCCAGCACAGGCTGAACCAGAGAAAGAGCAGGCCACAGATGATCTCGCAACTTCGATGACCTCATCTCAACAAGTGGAAGATCAGGTGTTGGACAAAGAAGTTCAGGGCTCAGAGCCAAGTAACCAGGACATCGTGATGGCTGCAGTGCCCTTGTCCTCCTTGTTTCTGCCTTACCAAACATCAGAGTCCTCTGGCTCAAAAGCCGCACAGGAAGAGAACGATTGTCAGGGCCAGGGGCCGGTTGAGGAAGCAGAGAAGGGAAATGAGGCAGAGAAGATGGAAGATGGCGATGGCGACCCTGAGGTGGTGTATGAAGTCGAGACAGCACACCCGCCTCCTGTGCTAAGGGTTTATGGGCGCACTGGGAGCAAGAAATCCCGGGTCATAATCTCTGACTCCGACTCCAAGATCGACTTGCCTCCACCTCGGAAGAAAGCCAGGCTGCAGGCGTTACCGGAGGAAACGACGAAGGCGTCGACATCTTCAGTGACAGATGGGGACCATGTTGAGATAGAAGATAGCGAAGAAAAAGGGCCTCCTGTGGTGCAGGAACAAGATTGGAGTGTGGGTGTGCCACATGAAAGTCAATATCGGGGCCTTCTAGAGGTCGATGGTGAGCAGTAATAACCCCCATGAAGTACATTCCCCCCCCCAATACTAAATCCTGACATCACCTCCTTCTGGACCTAGCCAGGTGCCTCAGACCACCCTGCAGCCCAACAAGAGGCAGCGTCGAACAAAGGGTAATTATTGATATTACTCTTCTTCTCCTTTTCTGTCTGGCATCTTTGGACCTTCATCGCGCAAACTTTTGTAGAGCATACATCCCTCCTGCTGCACGTGTATGTCTACAATAATGATATATTTTGTGAACGTGCTTCAACACATGGTTTGGAAGTCAGAGCAAAGCTGATTCAAACATTCTTATACAGATCAAAACGACGATGACAACTCTCAAAGCCCTGAGCCATCCATAGATAACAGAGAGGCTATGGCATGTTTCGACAGAGTGCCATCTCCCATACTTGACATGGACATGGAATTTCAGCACATGGATGTTGATGAAAAGACCATTGAGCCAATGTCTGAATGTAGGTGGTCTGACTGTTGACTTGCAGTCAAAATCTGATATATTCCTTTGATCACAGCTGTTGACATGATGTCTCCCTTGCTGAAAGGGTTTGAAGCAAACACATCATTTGGGCTTCTGCCTCTTTTATTGCCGACACTCCCAGAGGGGCAAGAAGAACAAGCAGGTTGGCCAACCTCGTCGTTTCCTGAAAGTGTGCAAGAGGATCCTTTAACACCTCTGATGTTGAATGAGGGCTCACTGCCTTCATCACCATTGACGAATGTAGACAGTTCACCGTTGCCAGCAGCTCTGGCAGACCTCAGACCTCCCAGAAAGGGCAAACCAGGAAGACCAGCAGGGAAAAGGAACAAACCTGTTCCTCTCAGACTGACCACACCGAAAAAGAAAAAGATGGGCTTAAGAAGTTTGAGTTATGATCTGGATAGAGTGATTCAAAGCCCCACCAAGGTCATCAAGTTTATTCCAGCCAGGAAAGGCAAAGCAACTAGTACGGAGTCTCATTTATAGGGTGTTTTGTAATTAGCCTCATGCTACAGCAGCCCTAGGGCAGAGATTAGCGCTAAATATGAGGTAGAAGATGGACAAAGTGGGGTATAGCAGGGGTATAGCAGGGGTATGCTAGTGATTTGCACTACATACGAATACAAGGCAGAAGATGGACACAAGTGATGTAATGTTTCACCATGTGCGTGGTGTAACGTTACTCCACGCGCACGGTAAAGTGTTACCCCACGCGCACGGTGTAACGTTACCCCACGCGCACGGTGTAACGTTACCCCACGCGCACGGTGTAACGTTACCCCACGCGCACAGTGTAACGTTACCCCACGCGCACGGTGTAATGTTACACCACGTGCACGGTAAAGTGTTACACCATGCGCACCGGAACATGCATAAAACATGAGGCAAACATGTGGCAGCCATGTGGCTCGAACATGTGTTTGGTATATAAAGCAGACTCGATTGATTGTCGGTCTTCCTTTTCTCCCTCTTACCCTCACTATCTACATCTGTTCTCTCGATCATCAGATATCCCATGGCGCCGTGGAAGAAAACGGTGCACAAATTATATTTCTATTAATACTGAACACTACGAGGACCAAGTTACACGTGTACCTGTAGAGTGAGCAGGTGAATTTGTGCTTGCACTTGCATACCGGCAAGATCAAGGTCGATGCGGACAACATCGTGGATGTCGACAATTGGATGGACACTGAAGTCCGTGTGGCGTTGGTTGGTTACGCGCGCATGAAACTCGTCCGCGGACCGGTGAGGCTCGAATTCGGCATGTGGAACCAGCGGGCACTTGACAAAACTATGGCGCAGGCTCTAGTGTGCAACATCCGGGATACGTCGCTCAGGGTGTTCCGTCTGGCAGCACTGATCCTGGTGGTTGTGTCGGTATCGACGCTGAAGCCGGCACTACAGGAAACACTCTCCACGAGCATCACGGCGTTGGACAAGCCCGTGGGATTGCCGGTGCTGGAACTGGTGGGTGTGAAGACAGTGAAGGCGGCAGGAGGCAGGCATTGGCTGGCAGCGGTAGAGTTATTGGTGAGTGAGGAGGAGGCACTGATGAAGAAAAACGCGGCGGCGATGAAAGGGATCGAAGTCAAGAAGACTGTGACAGAGGACGACCGCGACCGGCATGAGAGTTTGCGGAAGGAGTCCCAAGAAGCAGCATCGAGGCTGGGGACGTTTCAGTGGTGGGGGGTTGCGGTGTACGACGAAGGTAAGTGGCAGATTGTATGACACGAAGGGCACTCACTGAAGGGCTTGGATAGCGAAACTTACGGAAGCGGCGGCGATCCATTTGTTGCAGAACGACTGGGATCAGGTGTACGGGGAGACGGACGAGGAGGGAATTGCGCTGATGGTTCGGCAGCTGGTGCCGCACTTGATGGAGGTCGAGGCATTCGAGAAGGTACGCGCCGAGCTAATTAAAGGGGATCTGAAGAAACATCGGGGTCTGAGGCGGTGAGTATGGTTCCATACGCGCTCACACTGCTCACCTGGATGCACGCGGCTGGAGGGCATTTCTGGATGACACAGGAGGCAGGCACGGTATGGTTCCAAAAGCACATCATCGGGATTCACGGCACGGTGAGTAATAATATTTACATATTTGTATGGCGACTAAAGTACATGACATTTGTAGTTGATGGCCCGAGTGCTCGTCGAGATGTTTGACAAGGGATTGGGCGCGCTGGTTCGACTTGCGGGTGAGAATGACGACGTCGAGGGGATGGTGAAGGAGTTTGGGGAGCTGGATGGGAAAGGAGAGGACAGGGACCGGGTGGAACACGAAGAGGAGTTGAGGGCGGGGATAGCGGGTTTGGAAGAGCCTATGTGGGATATGATCAAGGAAGAGATGATGGGGGAGTTGAACGAAACGTACGTGAAGGTTTTGGGGAAGCTCAAGTGGTTGATGGGGAGCACTGACAAGCGGTGGGTGATGGCGCATGGGGAGTACACCACAGAGGCGGAGCTTGT
Organism: Hygrophorus pudorinus; assembly: GCA_003314045.1. Classification (NCBI taxonomy): domain Eukaryota; kingdom Fungi; phylum Basidiomycota; class Agaricomycetes; order Agaricales; family Hygrophoraceae; genus Hygrophorus; species Hygrophorus pudorinus. Next base: position 11,586 of record QLPF01001917.1, read on the forward strand.
CATCAGGAAGTATCTGACGAAGGAAAAGTGGATGGGAGGACAGGAACGAGTTGCGGTGAAAGCGGGTGTCGTTATGAGTTTTTTGATGGGAGAGCGGCCTTATGCACTGTTGCCGGGGCCGATGCCGATCGTTACACGGCGCGTTATTGTTGACATGAACGAGGTGCTTGGGCGGACGCTGAAGATGTGGCAAGAGGTGAGTCTATTTCATCAATTGTGTCTATGTGGTGACAGCTGCAGTGTCTGCACGGTGTATGGGTACACTATGCACCGTGCGGACAGCAACAGTGTGCTATTTGCATCAGTGGTTTATTTCTACTCGCTGGTTGCTCGCTGGTTCGATCCGTTCATCGATGCGGAGATCGGCCACCTGCACTTCAAGGCTTCGGACTACACTCAAGGACTCATCACGGCAGTGGAGACCAACTATCGGAGTCGGTCTGGTCCTGCTGGAGTTTACGCGGTGTGTATTTCTGAAGTCCTACATAATGTTACTGGCTCGATCCAACTATTAATACCCTCCAATATACATATATATGTATAATCAGTTTTGAAATATGGCAGATTTGATACCTGGAACATTTCAAGTATGTATTTTAAGGATTTTAGCAAAAAAAATCATGATGTTTGGCGGACCCGAAAAAAAGTTATTTATAGGGTGTTTTTTAATTACGCCTGCATGCATGCAGGGTGCAAGCACTCATTTGGTGCAGAAAATGAATGAATTCAGGGTGCAAGCACTTATTTTGGGCAGAAAATGAATGAATGCAGGGTGCAAGCACTCATTTGGGTGAGGAAGAGTGAATAAAATGAATGAATGACGCAGGGTGATGGTACTGTTGTGTGAACACCAAGTAGGGCACAATAATAAATAATAATTATATACAGTATACACAACACGATTGAATGTTGCGCACACTGCATCTATGCACTGTGCGCAACATGCAATCGTCTTGCACATACTGCATAGATGCAGTGTGCGCAACCTCGGATCGTGTCGCGCATACTGCATAGATGCAGTGTGCGCAACATGATTGCCCTCACAAGTGCACACACCACATCAATGCATTTTGTGAACTGACAGAACATACATGTCGGTTCTGGTTGCCCCACTGGGTCTGAAAAGTGCGCACACTGCATCGATGCATTGTGCGCACCATCCGGAGCATATCAGGGTTCAAATTGTTCCATTTGTTGCGATGCAAATGTGCGCACAGTGCATCTATGCAGTGTGCGCAACATGATTCAATGTTGCGCACAGTGCATAGATGCAGTGTGCGCACCTGTGGGTGACTTTTAATTCTTGCCCCGGTGTCAATGGTATCCATATGGTCACACATGTTGTGGCCATGCGGCAACCATGCGGCAACCATGTGTTCAATATATAAAGGCATCATTTCTTAGGTGTGTCATCTTTCCCTTCTCTCTCATACCACCATCATCGTCTATTCACCATGCCCCCATGGAAGAAAGTTGTAAGTGACTTTTCATCGCTGAAATAAACATATTCTATTAATGACTGTAACAGACTGAAGAGACGAATTTGCGTCTGCATCTGGACACGTGTAAGATTGTCGTTGGGGACAACATCCACGATATCGATAATCAGCGGGATGTTGAGGTAAGGACAG
>QLPF01001920.1:0-19381 GCA_003314045.1 Hygrophorus pudorinus
CCATTTCATCCGCAATTTATACATCCTTTCAACATCACTTTCTTACAATGGTCCGTCTTCGGACTGTCATCGTCGCCGCCGCCGCCCTCAGCGTCTCTTCTGCATTGGCAGCTCCTGTGCCCCAGTAAGCCTGCTCTTGCGCGAATGTTTTTTTTGTGCACGCGGGCTGACAGATCGTTAGTGTCTTTCAACGACGCGGAGATAGACTGCCTGCTGACGGTGGTGGTGGTAGTGGTAGTGGTGGCCGGGGTGGCGGCGGTCTTGAGCCCGATGATCATCGCGCCCACATTACTCGCATCGAAAGCCAAATACAACAACTAATACGACTACCAATTGGTGGAGGTCCCAATGGTGCCGGCGGTCTTCTTGACCACATCGCTCGCACTGCAAGCCAAATAGAGGAACAACCCGATCCTGATGCCCGCGTTCGACTGTTGGAAGCGCTAGAGCAACGCATAATAGCACTCAGACATGAGACCGTGGAACTAGAACGACTACTAGGACCTCAAATTACGGCACTGCATGCAGAGCGAGCCCTACACTTGGCGGCACTCAGGCGCCAGCATGAACAACAACCACAACCACCAGTACATCAACGTTCACCATCACCACCACCACCACGACAAGTACGTCAACGTCGTCAATGATCATCAGGTCGATGAGAGAAGATGCCCCCAGTATTGATGTAGGTACATTGTAGGTCTATGTTCGTCAGTAGTCACATCACGGTCACAGTATGTAACCTTCACCTGATAATCCCACACTAGCTCTTACAGCAGTATCAAGAACTTGTGCGAATCATTACACAGTTGAGGGACAAGAATGTGCTCCTTGTGGGCGACTATACCCCTGAAAACTCCAAACCGTCATTCGTGATACTTGAGTTCGTTTATTGTTCGCGCATGTTCTCTGATTGTAGTAGTGGATCGAGTTCTCCCATGATGTTTATGGCCCTAATACGAACACAATAATTAATTATGTTCATACCAAGGCAGCTCGAACTCAGGAACTCCTATCAATGACCGTAGCCGTTTATATTTTCCACGGTGTTGACGAGTGTAGACCTACTATGCCGGTCCTGGCTGTGATGCGGCACATACGCATTGACGTACGGAGACATTTTGATGTGTTCGATGTCTGCCGCGATCACTCCGTTGCAATAGAGATCTAAATCGAGATCGTTCTGGCATCATCAGATGAGCGTCGGGAAGTAGGAGGGGGCACTTACTTCGTCGTAGCCTGGAAGAATGAGTGTGTTCAGAAGGGTGGGACGGTGTTAAGGAACCGTTGACTGACCAAATGGTTGCTCGATTTCCTCGCCAGCAGCAAGGAAACCGAGATAAATGAATGCAGCAATAGCCACGCCTGGGATCGTGTACCATCCGAACTGCTCAACAAGCTGGAAGGGCAAGAAGAAAAGGTAAATCCAGACCGTGCTGTTGAAGAGTGAGGTCATGAAATACTACAAAGAAGTGGATTGACTTACTGCCTGAAATAAGGACGAATGTCAAGGTATGTGAGCGTTGCGGGCCAATGAGTTGTCATAAGACACCAGGTCAGTGCAAATGCCGCGAACCTGTTAAAACTGAAACACGCACACAGGCAACGGTGTCGTGAGTATCCTCTCCAGCGCTATAGCAATGCAATCAGCACAAGTCATCTAATGCGATACTCCCTCCTACCAGATAAACTATCTTCAAATGCCGCTACACATCCCAATATGGCGCCCATACTACTCCCTAGCCGCATACATCGTAAGAATCTGCCCACAGATAACAAGCCGATGAGAGGGACGATCAAACAAACCTGGCACCGTCCCCCTATCCTCTAAAACACTGCACCACTCGCTCAAGCACCGTAAAATTTCCAATGGAAGATTATGCCCATTTCCCGCGACACGCGGTCGATGTTTCCTATGTGTCATGCGCGGCTGCGGTTGGCGAGACCCGCCGTCGTCCCGGATGCGCTGGACACCACCTTCCGCATTATCGAAGTCCTGTTCCTCGTCCTACAGCATGACTCAGTGAGAACATCGACACAAGAACACGCGGGGCGTACGTTAACGTCTAGGCCGGGAGGAAGGACTTCCAGAGGCGCCGGACCGCTGAGCATATTTGCGAAAGATAACCTGACAGCCTCGAAAAAACTCGAGAACGGGATCAGATCGCCAGAGATCTTGGAAATGACAGTTTCAGACCTCGGGAGGGCAGCGGGCAGTAAGGGACGGCGGGGAGTTGAACGGGAAGAGCGGGAAGAGCCATTGGAGGGAGATCGTTGGAGATTAGTGCCAGAGCGCAGGGTGGCGTCGAATGTGCCATAAGCGTTGATGGCCGGGATGACGGAGTCTTTGAATGGAATAGAGGGTAAAGGCGAAGAGCGCTGGGCAGTTCTGGGATGAGAGATTGGCGGACGTTGGCGTGCGGTGTGGTTCTCAGGGGGGCATAGGGCTGATGACTGAACGATTGGTTGTTTGGAATTGGAGTCACCGTGCTGAGGTGGGGGTGATAAGGTAATAAGCGCGTGAAGAGCGACAGACATCTCACATCATGGAGGGGCCGGACGAGGTGATATAAATCCTCGAAATAGATCCCCAGTTCAGCTTGAAGACAGATTCAGAGTGAGTAAGTAGCACAAGACAGCGACATACACCGCAGGTGATGCTTTAGAGCAACAGAAAACCTATAATCCCCCATTATTCACAACGAACCCACAAGATTAGCTGTAAAAACCTGCCCGTGGATTAAATCCAGTGCCATCCGCTTCTCATCCATGACTTTGAGCATCTCCTGCGAGTTCCTATGGGACATCCCGCTGTCAATCTCCTGCTGAGTCTTTGGCGTAAGACGCGGGGGGACATGAACCCATGTAAGACGGCCCATGGTACGCGAATTGCTGACGAGGTCGGACCAGCAGGTCCGGCCCATCCAATAACGGTCGTACCTAACTGGATTGTCAATCACTGGGCCAGTTTTACTGACATTCTTTACGGCTTCTCACCCACTGGAGGCGCGATAAGATATCACAAAGCCGATAACAACACCTGTAGAGACGCACTGGCAGGTGAGGGTGGGTGACGCGCTTTGCTGGGAGAGTACGTACCGAGAACAGTGAGCATGACGGAGGGTATATTTAATTTGAATTGAGTCCTGAGGGAAAGAGTGACAACAGCTGCAGGCAGGTAAATGTGAGCGGGGATCTGGGTAGTGTGATAGCGAGAAGATGTCATCTTTAGTCAATCCAGGACCTGGATCACGCCTTGCATAACAACGTCTGTAGTACACCATTTCCATTATTCCCTATCTACCGAAACTTGTCCATCAAACGCTCGTACTCACCAACAGCAAAGAGTGTGTGCAGCAGAACCGCGGGCCAAATCCTCCAAATCTACACACCATTATCAACTTGTACACCCGCCCATACCACCGAGCCGCGACCCAAAGCCCATGAAATAACATTATCACGGTAGCTTTGGTCGTGGTGATCGAGGAGTTTTGCGAGAGAGCGCCCGTTGCGAGCTGCTGGAAGTAGGGTATGGTGTCCTGTAAAAGAGCGTTTGGTTTGAAGATTCGCCGGGGCCATCCGAAAGCTACACCACCGGTTGAGACAAAGGTTGTGTCAGCCTTTTGGACCGAAGCCTGTCAAAATGTTGCAACAGAGGGCTGACCAAAGGTTTTTAGCAAATGGCTGACACAGGGCTTCGTTGACTCAACGTTTGACCAGGGCTGACAGCCCTGGCTCAGCACTGTATGATGCGTTTTATTTATTGCTGTTTGCAGTAATAATGACATTTTGAAAAATAAAAGCTTTGTATAACGCTTAACGCAAGTGGGAGAGAAAGAAAAGAAAAGAAACACGAAGGAAAAATCTATTAAAATTCTTAAGAGTGAAGCGTGTAATGAGGTTAGTATGTAACACAACGGAAAGGAATAATCAAGCAACAAATTAAATGATAATTTTACATTCTATCCGGTTCAGAACTCTGCGAGATTTCTACCGAGCTCAGTGGCAAGTATGGCGTCCTCCCTGACAGAATGGGCCCAATTCCATCTAACCACGCTGTACCAATCACACCCCACCGCGGCGACGACAGAGTCATCCTCCACTGCCGAATCAGCTAAGGCTTTCGACACTGTGTTTTCTCCCAAAGCTGAGATTTTCGTCAACCACTCCCCGCTCACTCTCGACACCCTGAAAGCCAACATTTCCAAGAAAAAATGGGCGGTACAGCGTTGCGATGTGGAGTGGAAAGACGTCATCGAGGTCCCGGCAGCTGCAGACAAGCCCCAGGAGGTATGAGAACGAGCTCGTCGGCCGTCATGAAGCACTCAGTTACCTTTTTTGTAATCCTGTTTGGTCAGGCCGGGATCGTTGCGGGCTCCCTAGTCGTCACTCACTCGATGAAGTTCCGTATCCGCGCTGCACCAGCACAGCACCAGACATTCATCACCTTCAATGCCAAGTGCGTCATTCTTTCTCTCGATTGCATGTTTATCTAGCTGACACCTTGAGCCCTGTACCCAGGATTGATCAAGACCCGTCGGTCGACGATGGCGATCGCCGACGCATCGTGCACCTCTTCCAGACGACTCTCGACAAGCCGGTCCCCGTTCACTTCCCCAAACCTAAAGATGAGAACGCAGACGAGAACAAAGGCGAGTAGCAGAACTATCGGATAAGAAGAAATTGAAATACATTCCATTGTGTATCGGTAACTCGGCGTTCCTAGGCCAATGTATTCTCCACAAGACCATATACGTACAATTCGAAATCTGCAATTAAGATATGAAGTTCTAGCCATACCATCATTTGTCTGTAATCCGCCCTCCGGAGACTTTCCACCCAACCCCAAATTGTCTCTCCAACACCCGCTTCATACTCAACACCCGCGTCAGCCGACACCGTTGTCTCTTTGTCCACCACGCCCATGTTGATTTCTTCTCGTTATCGAAAACATCCCGCATCTTCGCACGCTCATCCTCACCTGCCATCCACCACTGGTAGTAGAACCACTCGGCGCCGCAGTTGCCTAGGGAACCATCGACGAATGGCAGGAGGCCCAAGTGCGCAGGCGCCAGCGGGTCATCAAGCCAGACGGTTATGATACGGGAGGGGAAGAGGAAGAAAAGGGCATTGATTACGGTTTGGTCTTTGCCGACGAAAAAACCGAGGGAGAGGTAATGGTCGTGGTAAGCATAGAATGTGTGCTGCCACCATTCTATTGTCTTTGGTGGGCCGCCAAAGAACGAGCCTGGACAGATATGAATCATCATAGGGACACAGGTTCCAATGTTATCGACGCACCCTCGCTGACTTCGTTGTCGACGGGTCCCTTATTCTCAGTCCAGAACCTCATCCTCCAGCTCGGCACAGAATATATAGGAAACAAGAACAAATCCTCCTTCTTCGTTCTACTCACCCGACTCCCGTCCTCCCAAATCTCTTCGACCCGCGCAGGATCCGGCCACTGCGTGTACACATGGTCGGACCTGAAACTGCCTGCATCGTTCCAGAAGGCGTAGTCATACTCCTTGCCGGAGTGCTTGACCGCCGCATCGAGGAAGTACGGCTTTGCGTTCCACACGGCGTACAACTCTGGCGAATGGCGGAATCGCTCGCGATCGATGGCGTGCATCGCGGTGTACTGCTCTCGCAGCCCGTTCAAAGGTGGGATGTCGAATGGCGAGGCGAATGTCGTGTTGATTGTTATGGGGAGGACTCCACGGACACGACGAACGAGGGGTGCGAGATCTGGGGTGGTATAGAAATAAATGTCCGTAGTGATGGGTTCGAGAAAGCGTGACAGCCATGAGTTGTAGTCGTCCACCGAGTGCTTGGATTTAGCCAAAGGAAAGAGTGCTGAGACGACGAGGATGCGTGGTAGAGGTGTGCTGGTATTGGTACTAGGTATAGTTGCATTTTGGACGTCGAGTGAGGATGGTATACTATTTTCTCGTTGACTGGTGAGTGGAACAAGCTGCCGAGTCAGAGCAACGAAGAAGATAAATGAAAGAACGGTGAGCGCTGCTAGCAACCGCAGCAAGAAAGACCTTCTTGGCGTCGCCATCCTTAACGCTGAGCGTGGTCACGGTAGTCGCTGTCGGGAAACGCCGACTCTGACTGGCATGACGATACTGCGAGACCCGACCTATTATATTACCGATGGAAATACCATTATTCTCGTTGAAAACACACTTTTCAAGGTTTTTCTCGAGCAATGGTCGTGACTATATATATAACTAAATCAGTCGCTTGCTGCAGGTTCATAGATCAAATTTGATCAAAGACGACTCGACGTTCAACGGCATGTTCTCGTTGGACGCACGCAATCCTGATGGCATCCAAGGAAATGAAGGGGAAAGCGATAACAATCCGATACGTTTACTAGGAGATACAAAGGACGAATTCCGTGCCTTGATGTGGTCGTTGTATGCTCTGTGAGTCCGGACCACCACATTCGTATTGCCCAGTTCACATTTCATTAAATTAGGCCTTCCGAGGTACCGCAGAAGGTACTACGAGATTCTGCCATCCAATTTTGCCATCTGGGGCGGATCACCCACAAGTACCATTTCCTATCCCTTGAAAGATGGACACTAGATGCGCTTACCGCCTTCGTCACTTTGGAGACGGACAACTACAATAAAATAAAAAGGACAGGGAAATTCAAACTCGACTACATTGTCAAAATTACCGAATTGGCCGTCCTCTGCGACGACGACAATCTCCTCGTCGCTGTCAAGGTACAGTGGAAAGGCCTCATCGAAGACGGCCAAAGTCTCGACCTTGCCATTGACATAGCTGATCGTCTGGGCCTAAAAAGGTTGTTGGGCCTGGCATATCATGCCATGATGCTCAAGGGCCGCGCTCACTGGCACCCTCTAACGCGTGAACAACGCATCCGCTTGTTGTCGGGATACCACACGATCACCCGAATGTGCGAGGAACTCCCGTCTAACCCACCGCCCATGTCCCACGACCCACGCTGTACGAAGCCAGCTGACTGTGGATCCATATGGAACCACTGGTGGCACTTGATCCACACTGGTAAGGACGACGCCGCCAAGATGCGTAAGCTTTCAAAGGCAGACTTGTTAGGGAGGGTCACGTTGGCGGAGCGTCTTGTGAAGTCGATGGTGGCGGAGCAAACGCTGTGGGAGACGAAGTTTCGGGGTATGCACTCTGCGTGTCCGAGGAGGGCGCTGTTGGCAGCACATGAGAAAGTCCGGGAAGTCCGAGACTGCTTGGCGGATTTGTTTACTGACGTATGAAGAAGATGGAGACCCGTTTGCCTGCATCATAGTTTATATCGCCCGACCGTCTCTTCGAGAGGTGATGTGCTCGGCCTTGGCCACATATACTACGTGTCACGCCCTTGCCCTTGGCCATGCGTATATACATTCTGTTTGTTTGTCGTTGTTAGTTATACACGGCAATGGCTTCCAATCCGTTTCGCTTGCACAAGACCCTGTAATGACTCGAGATTTGTTCCCAGTCGCCCAATTCCAAAGCGGATTCACGACCTGTCCAAATATTCAGCTCAGCAACGTCGTCAACGTTCCACTCGACGATAGTCAACTCGGCGTGCACAAGATTTCTCCCCGAACAACCCACGCTCTGGTTGCACCTCCGCCGCCATCTCCTGAACATGCCGGTGAACTCCTGGCCTTGCCCCCGCCAAACTTTGCGTGGGAAGCTTTATACCCCAAAGGAAGCATAAACCCCTCTGGTTCCATCCCTGGTGGCTTTGGGTTCTACGTGTCCGGCCCCCGTGCTTTCAGTGAGAATCTCAAAGGCGCGAGGGAAGCGGTGCTGAGCTGGCGGATGATGTTGGGTCAGGGGTGGGAGTGGGTGAAGGGTGGCAAGCTTCCGGGCGTTTGTGAGCCGTTGAATTTTCCGCCGAGCTGATGGTGGGTTGACCCTTGCGCTGGGAGTTGGCGGGGTGGGTGATTCGTCGTATCATTGTACAGGCGGGCGCAAGGAAGATCGGTGCACATGTTTTGATCTGCGTCTCATGTGGAGGTGCGTTCTGGGAATTATTTTTACTCATGAGGCGGGTCTCGCTGTCAATTATATAATGTTTCCGTCCCTCGTTTTCGTGTTTCACGTGCTAATACAACATAGCACCTCTAGACAAAACAGTTTAGCTGAACTGTACACCTACCTCCCACTTGTCCCAACTAACGCTGCGCAGCTCCTCGCCGTCCCGCCCCTCTCAAAGCAGAACAGCGACTACGGTTTCTCAGTTGGTCGCGGCGCATTCAATCTGGACGTGGCCGTCGGCCGTTGGGTGAGCGTTGCGCTCAGGGTGAAGCTCAACGAGGTCGGGAGGGAGGACGGTGAGTCGAGGGTTCGAGACTTGCATTACGTAGTTCATGGTTCGTTTTCTGGCAGGCGAGATTGAAGTGTGGATAGATGGCACGTCTGTTATTGTCGCCAGGGGCCTTGTGTTGCGAGAGTCTGAGGAAGGGAGGATTAAGGGATTCCATTTTCAGACTTTCTTCGGAGGTGCGTTGTCGCACCATTCGACTGTATCTCTGGTGCATTTTGCCAATCGCTGGTCCCACCACTGACGATTCGCTTCGTTCAGCAGGTCACGCAGAGGATTGGGCATCTCTGAAAGACCAGAAGGCGTGGTTCGCCGATGTTTCCGGTGTGATTGTATCTTGACACTTAGACTGCTCGGCAGGTGCGTTGGTCAACAATATTATTTCTGGTTTGGGGTTGGGATTTGGGTCCCCACTCTGTCGATGATCCCTTGTGTATCTATAACCTACAACGACCAAACAAATCCAAGCCTATTCCAAAACGTCCCATTGAGACCATTTCTCCGTTGTCCACCATGCCCAGCGGCTGGGAAACACGGTTCATCGCTTCCCCTTCTTAGATTTCCCATATCTTACGTCAGGAATATTACTGTCTGCGATGATGCTGGGGATCTGAACAGGTGTGGGCCAGAAAACCTCGTTTACGATCGCCATAGCTGGGCTTGATTCCGAAGGTTCGACTCTGTCGGAGTACAGGCAGGCAGACCCCGGTTCGGTGACCCCACGAAACTTCTCACGAGCTTGCGCTAGCTTCACTGTCACAGCCAGACCCAGCTTTTCGGCCTCACACACTTGAAGTGGTTCAGCTCTTTTGCACAGATCGGCATATGCCGGAGCGAGCCATCCGTCAATACCGTGGAGGTTGGCGAGCATGACCTTTTCAACGGGATCCATCTCGAGCGGTCGGTTTTGTATTTGGGAGATGGCACCCTGACGGATTTTGTCCATGCCGAAGCGCGTCGCGATGGACAGCAATGCTAACCACTCCTTGAACGTCGGACCGTAATCGTCGTGCATGCTGATGACAAAAGCCACCGTGTTAAATAACGATAACATCTCCAGGAGTCAGCGCACCCATTGTAAAAGAAGTCGAGAAGACACTCGAATTCAAGGCATGTCACATCAGATAGAGGGATGACATCGGCGCGGGGACGCATGATGATCGACCGGAACTTCTCAGACTCGCGAACGAGGAAGTGGTGGTGGATCTTAAAGAGGTGATTTTCGACCTAACGACTCAAGGTGAGTAGATTTCAAACTAAGTTGAAAGCACTAGCGCTCACGAGAAAGGTCGCCATCCCTTCTTGGATATAGAACGTTGGGTGATACGTTGGTAGCTCTGGCACGTCCACGACTGGAGGACTCGGAGGACTCAGAGGAGAGTCTGGTGGGATGGACAGACTAAAAGACCGAACAGAACTCATTGCAGTGGAATGAGGGATAGTTGAGGTGATAGCGGGGATTATATAGGCACGCACTGGCATTATACACGTGAAGCCTGGCCCTTCGGCGGTGGGGCTCAGCGCTCCGAAGACACATGTTAAGGCGGTTCAAAAATAATGAAAATCCAAAAAATCCAAAAAGAAGCCCTTCACTTGTTCTTTGGGACATTGCTCTAGGTGTCGAGAAGTATAGACATGCATCCGAGTCCTCACCAGCAGAATGACCGCCAGCTCCATCGATATATACCAAGAGCAGTGCAAAGATCCATAAGATCCCAGCCTTTGTTCCAGAGTTCAAGAGCACATGCTTTCAGATCAGCACTTAGCATCTCGGTATGCGACAAGACCTATACTTACTACTTGAGGAAATTCACGCGTTTTTGCGTCAAAAACAAAAAATACCATTGCCGTTATATTTAGGAACAGCTGTAAGATTTTTTCAAGATATTGTCAACATTGACTATGGACATGACGGACAACCGAAAATTTCAATAGCCAAACGTCCTTCAAGTACTCCCAGAAAGCACGTCGAAAAGGAAATTTTTGCGAAGCACCTGCTCACATGCACAGCACCTTAGGACTGCCCAGATCCCGCCGAACCCCATTTTCTATCGTGTAATATGTCATGGACAGTCTTCTACGCCCCTGATCGTCGTTGGGGTAGGGGCCCACGTCTATACCCGTCGCCGGCGTATACACCGAGTGGCCCCTCTGTCGTTCGCGGGCTACCGACCAACATTGTTGACTGTCTCCGGGTTGTGCAACCATGCCGATGAAATTTATCTCCAAGGCGTCACTGACACCAAATTTCCCGCAGCATTGACCGCGAGGATACAAGTCAGTGGTGGAGTGGAGACTCTGAGAGGTCATGGGCAAGGTCAAGGTCGGTCTTCAAATCCAAATAAATCTGGGACTCACGATCAACGGCGCTGCACCGACAGTCATTAAAAGTAATAAAGTGGCGAGAAAAACTTGGATGGGGCGCATGATGTAAATGGGTTCACAAGTGACCAACACGGTGAATGGTGAATGGGAGTTTAATGAGGAAGTTGTAAATGGGTTCACAAGTGACCTGCACGGCGAATGGTGAATGGGAGTTTAATGAGGAAGATGTAAATGTGGCCAGCACGTGAATGGGAGTTCAACTGAGGAATCTCATTCAGCCTTTATACCATACTGAGGGCACAAGCCGGGATATGCACTTGAAAAAGATCAAAAAGTATCACCTGGTCAACACATCGTCCCCATCTCCCGAGCAATTCGAAGTTTTCATGAGAAAAGAATCTATTCAAGTGCTTGCGTTCGTGAGTCCAACAACTCTCGGAGGAGATATGTATGACGTTTCATTGTCACATTTATTATTTTCTCCCACGCGCAGGCAAATGTCACACGCGCGGGAGATAATATCTGTCACACCGGCTGTGTCAAGATTTAGTCTGGAATTAAAGTTATTTCTCCATGGATTTGAACTATTTAAAATTTGGATTCACATTTAATCAAGTTTAAATTTTTATTTACTGTAGTCTAATCGAGTAGAACTTCCCGGTTATCTCACAATATTCCCAATGCCAGTCACACTTAATCTTAGTGTCTACTGGGCGACAAACCAGGGAATATTGTCAGCCTCCGCACCTCTGAGTCGAACCTTCGAAAGTGTGTGCTCAGGCTGAGTGAGCTTTGCAAGATTTCTCCCTGAACAACCCACACTCTGGTTGCACCTCCACCGCCATCTCCTGAACATGCCGATGAACTCCTGGCCTTGCCCCTGATGATAAAGTATACGACTACCCCTATCTATTTTCACTTATATTGTGACATGTAGTTACTGTAGGTCACGCTTACATCGTGTACCTACAGGTATAGTCAACATATATTAACTACACGTACTATACGCTTACATCGTGTACCTACAGCCCACTAATCTACTCAGTCTACCCTATGCATTCAGTATCACTTGCTATCAGGTTATGAGCCCCGCTCGCGAAGCTCTCGACATGTCTTCTTCTTCATCAGATGCCTTCAAGTTCGCTAAGCTAAAAGGTCAAAATTACTCCACATGGGCAGACCATATGCAATCTGCGTTGCAATCAAAATACCTGTGGCTCATTGTCAAGGGCACAGAAATTTGCCCTGTAGCTCCCCCATCTGTAAGACCTGCTACAACAACTCTCACAGACTACAAGGCAGAACGAAAAGAGAACCTCGATTGGTTACTGAGGGATGAAGCGGCACAAGGAGTGATGAAAGGGGCATGCGAAGACTTGCAGTTACCCCACGTCAAAAATTGCACCTCGGCGAAGGAGATGTGGGATACCTTAAAAAAGGTCCATGTCACGAACCAGGCACACATCAACGTCCATTACTATTTCGAGGAGTTATACACTCGGAAATATGTAGATGGAGCCCCCATGGCGGACCACATTGCTGCCATGCTCGACATCAAGCACCAAATAGAGGATGCAGGTGAAAAACTCAAGGACGTCCACGTCGCCTGAGCTATGGTGTTATCCCTGCCTAAAACACAGTCATGGGACATCATCAAAATACAACTATTCGATGTCGAGCCAGCAAAACTCACAGTCGACGCGGTCAGCACTAAACTTCTATCTGAAGCTAACTGACGAACACGAGAGAAAGGTACCGGCAAGGATACTGCCCTCTACGTCCAAAAGAAGGATGCACGCAAACATGATGCAACCAAAGGCAAAGGTTCCAAAAAGAACCCCTGGTACGCATGTCGTGATGGTGGTCACTCCGGCCACACACCTGACGACTGCCCGCATCAAGCGAAAAACCGCGACAAGGACAAAGCCAAGTCCCAGCAGCCGCAGCAGTCGGCCAACTACACAGTTGGCAACCTACACGATCTTGGAACTTGCCAAGTGGGCCAAGTTTACATGGCCACGAGTAAACCTTCCGGAGGAAACCAGAATGTCCTCCTGGACAGTGCCGCCACATCCCACATGTTTTGTGAACACCAGTTCTTCACCAACTACATACTGTCATACGACAATGAAAGCGTAGCTGTCGGTGGGAAGAACGAGTTGGGAGTAAGAGGCCGAGGCGCCGTGAGGTTCAAAAGCCACGTAGCGACTGGCATTCAAACCGTCGAACTCCACAGAGCTCTATACGTCCCAAATCTGGGAACAAATCTTGTCAGTTTAGGCAAACTACAACACGAAGGGGCAAAAGTTGGCAGCAATGCGGATGGACTCGTCATAACGCTAGACGATGAGGAGCTCCTACATGCCACACTGGTCGATGACCTCTACTACGTCCAACGCACCTTGAATACCAATGGCGAAGAGGCCCATACCGTGGTCTCGAGTGGGAGCCTATGACTTTGGCACCGGCGAATGGGACACCTCCACCTAGACGCGATCAGAAAATTAGCTAGCAAATCAATGGTGAAAGGACTCAATATCTCATCCCCACGAACATACGATCATGTATGTGAAGGGTGTGCCATTGGAAAATCGCACCGTCTTCCATTTCCAAACATCAGCTACACGCAATATGACAAAATGGAACTCCTCGCCGTCAACCTCACTGGACCCATGTCAGTTGAAACCTGGACTGGCATGGCGTATGCGTTCACAGCAGTCAAAATGCATAGCTGTATGGGCACCGGTGAACTCTTAAAGACGAAGAGCGAAGCCGTGGAGACCCTAAAAACGGTTGTCGCAATGTTAGAGCGGCAATCTGGAAAGAAATTAAAACGAATCCACACCGACGTTGGGGGGGAATGGTTGAATAAAGTGGTAGATCCATTCTGCAGAAGGAATGGCATACTACACGAGATGACCGCCCCCTACACACCCAAGCAAAACGGCATTGTCAAACACGCAATAACCACCTACTTCCAGATGGTAAGGTGTATGTTGCACTCTGCTGGGATGGACTTACGTTACTAGGGCGAGGCGTTCATGTACGCCGTCCACATACGAAACCTCTCACCCACTGCTGCTATCAAGGACAGAGTGCCCATGCACGTCTGGACCAGCTCCAAACCCAATGTATCCCATCTTCGTGTTTTCGGGTCCATAGCCTATGCAAATATTCCCAAGAAAATTCGGGGTGGAAAGCTTGAGGTAACAGCGGTGAAGTGCTGACTGTTGGGATGGTGGACGAACGAAAACGAAGGCTTACCGGCTCAAAGATCTCATGACACGTTCATTGATTACATCATGTGACGTTCGATTCGATGAGGACAATGCACCCAGCGACTTAGCCGTCATTGAAGGTGGGCATCCTGCCACTACAAGTGGACTAACAGAACTACTTACAGAACACCCACCTGAACACATCACCGAGCCACAGCCATCACGTCCACAGTCCCCCACGACACACATCATCGATATCGAGCCCGAACACACCCAGCCGGATGCGGATCCCCAACCGGCTGCTATCATCCAGCCTGCGAAACCAAGTAAATGGGCAGACCTACCCCCACGCGCACCGTCCAGCCGCGCATGACACGCTGCTACGCGTTTTGGAGACAAGGCATAGCCCGACGAAGTTGATGAGGCCATGAACGCTAAGGCCGTTGTCGCCCAGGCATTCCTCGCCCACACCGGCAATCCTCCAACCTACCGGGATGCGCTACGCACCCCACACTCGAAAGAGTGGGAGAAGGCACTACACAGCGAATACGACCAATTAATTCAGACCGGTACTTTCGAGTGGATACAGTATGTACCCACTGGATTCAAATCTATCAGCAGCAAACTCGTCCCCCACGAAAAGTTGGACGGCAAAGGGTCTGTATATCAGCGAAAGATATGCCTAGTCACGAAAGGCTACTCACAAGTCCCCGGCCAAGATTTCCATGCAACCCACAGTGCCATAGCGAAATATCCAACCCTACGCGCACTACTTGCGATTGCCGCATGTGAGGACATGGAGCTACATCAGATAGATGTAGTGGGAGCCTACCTACAAGGAGATCTCGACGAAGAGATTTACATGCGGCTGCTTGATGGATTGAAGATCGAAGGGAAGGAGAAGTGGAGCTTGAGGTTGAGGAAGCCGTTATATGGATTGAAGCAGGCAGGGAGGCAGTGGAAAAAGAAATTAGATGGTACAATGGCCCACCTCAAATTCACGAAAAGCGACGCGGACGAGTGCCTATACGTCCTACGCGAAAACGACCGAGTTGTTCTCCTTGTCCTGGTCTACGTGGATGACGCTGCTGTTGCCGCCAAGGACCTATCCCGAGTCCTAAAGTTTAAAAGGGATATCTCAGGGTTCTTCCCCATTAAAGACCTTGGTGAGTTACACCACATCCTGGGCATCCAAGTAACCCGAGACAGAAAAGCCCGAACCATCACATTAAACCAAACTGCATACATCAACAACATACTTGCACGGTTTGGTATGCAAAACTGCACACCAGTCTCCACCCCTTTTGCCGTCGACACACGCCTAACACATGCACAATCCCCCAATACACCTGAGGAACACGCCGCATATCGCGCCGCCACTAACGGCTTCGTTTATCTTGAAGGTATTGGCTCTGTCCTGTATGCTACTCAAATGCGTCCAGACATCCAGTACCCCGTCAGCATTCTCGCACAATTCGGCGGAAATCCCGGAAAGGCCCATGTCGAAGCGTTCAAATGTGTCCTCCGTTATCTCAAGGGGACAGCCAACTTTGGCCTTACGCTTGGCGGAAAGGACACCGGTGTCGACGTGATTGGATGGACGGACTCAGATTGGGCTCAGGACCCAGAAAGCTGTCGTTCAGTCAGCAGATACGTCTTCGACGTCGCCGGCGGATCAGTAAGCTGGGCCTCGAAACGACAACCTACCATTGCGTTATCAACAGTCGAGGCTGAATACATGGCTGCCTCGAACGTGACCAAAGAAGCCATATGGCTTCGTGTTCTCCTGACTGACCTTGGATTCCCCCAAGTCCAGGCCACAACAATTCACGCAGACAATCAGGGCTGCATCGCACTATCTCGAGGGACCGTCACACACTCGCGTGCCAAACACATTGATATTCGGCATCATTTCATCCGTGAACGTGTCGACAAATCTGAAATTCAACTACAGTATTGTTCCACTAAAGACATGCTGGCCGACATCCTTACCAAGCAACTGCTGCGCGAGGCATTCGAAAGATTTAGAAGTGCCTTAGGAGTGGGAGAACGATGATAAGGGCGTCGAGTGGGAGTGATGATAAAGTATATGACTACCCCTATCTATTTTCACTTATATTGTGACACATAGTTACTGTAGGTCACGCTTACATCGTGTACCTACAGGTATAGTCAACATATATTAACTACACGTACTATACGCTTACATCGTGTACCTACAGCCCACTAATCTACTCAGTCTACCCTACGCATTCAGTATCACTTGCTATCAGCCCCCACCAAACTTTGTGTGGGAAGCTTTATACCCCAAAGGAAGCATAAACCCCTCTGGTTCCATCCCTGGTGGCTTTGGGTTCTATGTGTCCGGCCCCCATGCTTTCAGTGAGAACCTCAAAGGCGCGAGGGAAGTGGTGCTGAGCTGGCGGATGATGTTGGGTCAGTGGGTGAAGGGTGGCAAGCTTCCGGGCGTTTGTGAGCTGTTGAATTTTCTGCTGAGCTGATGGTGTGTTGACCCTTGCGCTGGGAGTTGGCAGGGTGGGTGATTTGTTGTATCATTGTACAGGCGGGCGCATCGGGAGCCGCCGGTAAGCCTGGGAAACGTCAGATTTGAAGAGGGTTAGTTGGTCTCCAGGGTGGAGTGAACGTGCGTGGCAAAGGGCCAATCCAAGGTCATGCATGTTGTCCAGTACCACAGAAACCTTTTCTTGTGGGATAGAAGAGTTGGGCAAGTGTGGTTCGGTGCTGTGGTCAAGGACAACGCACCATTTGGTGGCGTGTGGTTTTGGGATGACGAAAAGCGGCATACTGAACATGCTGGGAAGTAAATCCGGGCCAAAAGCATCTGAGTACCTCTTTGCGGCAAGTTCACCTTGGATGTTGTTCAGTACAGTTATGATGTGCACATCCTCAATAGGATAATGGTCTGAGTTGTCCCAAGTGAGGGGGAGTTCGGGGTCAGAGGTGTTGGCATGGGGCCAGAAACCCTCATGAAGCCATTTGCAGACTGAGATGATTAGCACACGGTTAGGATGCTCGGAAAGGTAAAACTCAAAGAGATCAACATTGATTGGGCAAACAATTTTGAAAAGCTTGGGGTCTAATAGTTTCGCGTGTGGTTTCTGTGTGTGGGGCTGAGGTGGGAGGAAAAGGAGGAATAGTCAGTATGGCATCCACTGATAGTATGCACAGACAATCACTGTCTGCCCAAATGAGGTTTCGGGCATACTGTGGTCGTGAAGTCCATCTTTCGAACAATTCACTTTTTCGGTAATCCGGGACAGCTAGTTTTTGGGTGGTCGTTTGAGCGGCATTCACTGCAGGTGTGGGTGTAATTGCACAATGTGGCAGGGTTGGGGCATCTGCCATCATTCCATCGCTGACAGCCCTCCCGTTTCCATTGAGTCGTGTCATGGTTTTGTGGGCATATTGATGAGCTATTCGAAGGTGGCCCAGAGGACTGAATCCAGAGGATGTAAAGGTCAGAGAAACTGTTGTGGTCAGATAGTTTGAGGTCCGACTCGCACGCATACAGCTCTGTCAAATTGGATGACTCGGTAGTGAGCATGAATAGGTAAGGCAGTGAAGATGCCGGTAATGTACTCCCTGTGCCCTCGCAACTTGGATTCTCTGTGGGGAAAAATGAAGACAGTCGCTCAGATAGTTTTATCCCAAGCAATAACCCATTCCCCATGTGTTCGAATTTGCCAGGCGGGTGCTGCTGCCCTGACCGAAATTTGGACAGATCCCACCTTTTCTGAGGTTCTGTCCTCATGTATGACCAAATAAAGCCTCGAGATGATGTGGTCAAGGTTGACGGATCGGCCTGCTAGAAGATTTGTCCATTCAGAGTCTGGGAATTGGGGACATGAGAAGGAGTTGAGCAGAGAAGACTTAGCGGTTTTTGGATCTCTCCCAATGTTTTCGAGGATAGATTTGGTTTTCTTGAGCTTGTCGGATAAGATTTTATTATATGCATTTTCTTGGATTGTCCACAGTAATGCTGTGAGGTCGATCTTATTGCTTGGTCATTTGGTGTTGTTGTTGTCATCACTTTCTGGTGTTTCGGCTCGGACTCGTTTTCTAACTTTTCCACTTCTCTCTTCATGTTTGTCGGCATTGGGGATGATAGTTGGTGTATAAGGGGGAGTTTCCTTGCTCCCATTCAGTCTATCAAGGGCATCTCTGGCATTTGGGTTCACTGGATGTTCTTTGACTTCTTTTTCCAATTGATTCCTTCCTTCAGGTTTCCTTCTGGTAACATTTGAAGGAATCTGATGTCAGACTCGACTAGTGTTAACTGAGTATATGTGTGAGATACTACTGTTTACACTTAGGGAAGCAAGAGTAACTACTCGGAACAGTACTACTCATAGCTTATGTAAGTGGCTCGTGATTCTAGGTGGGCATATCTGTAGGTATTTCTGTCAACATTGATGAAGTGCTTGTGCTGGTCAAGGATCAACATATATGATTTGAAGGCTTGTTGGTATGGTCCTCCTTTAATTCCTGGCAGGACCCTTCTGAATTCGGCAATAGCAAGGTCTTTCGGGATGTGGCTGTCTTTGAATTTTTTAATAATCTCTCTGCATCGTTTGTTAATGTCCTCCCCTCGTCCTTCTGCCTTACTTCTGCTAACAATTTGAGGTCATTTGCCGATTGTGTCCTTGATAGGTTTGCTTCATCTTGTCCACTCATTGGTTCTTTATTGAAGGTACTGATTAAGTAGTAGGATAAGCGCGAAAAAAGGGTGAGGACAGCAAGGTAGAGAATCAAGTCCAAGAAAAAAGAGACAAGATGAAAGTGGGCTAGTAAGTTAACTTAAATGTCTGTTCAAAAAAGGGGGAAAGAGAAAGGAGACGACAAAAATGAAATGACAAGACAGGGGAGAAAATCAGATGAGACAAAGACCGTTCAAGGGGTAGCAAGGTGAACGCAAAAGGAGCTGATGATTAGACTTGTATAAAATATATTTTTAAACTCAATTTAACTGGAGTCCTGTGGGTGATGAAATTATAGAAAAATTGTGATTAGTAGGTGTTATGACATGACTTTTACCCCTATCTAGTTTCCTTTTTCGAACATTCTTTCATCCCATTTCAGACATTCACACGGCCTATAAACAATTGCCGCATGGACATTCTTTAATTATATCTTCTTTGATCACAAGGCACAACAACAGTGTTCTGCTCCGGACTCGGCCTGCCACATGGTTGCTCCACCGATCTATTTCCATCCACCACTGATCGGATTTCGTCCTAATCTCCATTTGGATTAATGAGCACAAGGCACACCATTCCTAAACACGCTTCTGGATTCTGGACCCACAAATGATCGATCAGACTTCTATTGATCAATTACCAGATAAACTCGACAGCCGCCAATCATTGTTTCGGTCCATAGCCTTGCCCATAGCCTTGCCCATAGCCTTTCAATCATAAGGCTATCATGCTATCTTGGTTCATAAACATGCGCCGACCTCATGCCCGATGATCACCCTTTTATAGTATATCTC
>QLPF01001926.1:0-21491 GCA_003314045.1 Hygrophorus pudorinus
AGTGGTGACATCTGGGTGAGTGGTAGTGATACGGATGACGCGGCCCTCCCGTGCTGGCGGCCCTCTTGTGCCTGTAGTTTAAATGTAATCAGTAAATTATTTAAATAAAATATACCTGTATCAGTGGAGGTGGATGCACCACCCCGCACCATCCCTTGACTCTGAACTAAGAAGCCACAGCCTGAGGGCTTGGCTTTGGCTTTTCAAACCTCAGGCCAGGCCAAAAGCCGTGGCAGGCCGTGACTTTGGCCCGGCCTACCAGGGCTTGGCTTGGCTGGGCTCACGGCCTGAGGCCGGGCCAGGCACGCCAATAGGTGATGAGTTCAGCACTGTCGTGGTGGGAAAGGTGGTGGAGTTAGTGGGTGGGTGACGTGCCAGCGTCGTCATAGTGGGATAGGGATGCATTTGCGTCATTGATAGGTGGGTAGTGGACTTGGAGGTGGGTCCGTGTTGGCGTCGTTGTGAGGTAGTGGAGGTGGGCATTGTCTTCAGTATTGTTGAAGTAGTGCTGGTGCTGGCTTATCCAGCACCATCTAAAACATAACCATTAGCATATATTACTGTAGTTTTATTGACTTACTTTATCCTCAACGCTGTGCAACAGCATCGAGTTCAAATTGTTGTGTTGCTGGCGTTGTTGGTCTTTGTTTGGCCAACAACAAAAAAGTTATGAAAATTCGAAAAACCTTTCGTTAAGACTCAAATAAAATCAAATAAAATATGAAAAAATACGGACATATACAGAAGATACTACGCTACAATACCTGCACCAAAACCCGCATACCCGGGCCACGGGTGTGGGTTGGGTATGGGTCCGAAAATTGTGACCTGTACCCATACCTGCTGTGACCTGTACCCGTGATCTGCATGGGTTTCAAAACCCGTGCTGATCACTAGTGCCAATTGGCCCATACGAAAGCCCTTCAACTACAGGGGAATCCACACATGCCTCCTACGTGTCTCAACTTGCTAGTCCACAGGAAATAACCACTACGACTGTTAAGCAGCCCAAGATCAATTCCAGCAATGGAATATCGTATAGGCCAGTAGCCAATACGAATGAACTACAACAGGAAGCTATTTCAGCTTTACACGTAGAATGTGAAGTGTTCGCAAAGCAAGAATCAATAATAACTGGTCAATTAGACCAGCAAACCCATCAACAAGGGGAAGAATCTGTTGAAGATTACAATAGTCGGATAAACGAGATAGCTCGACAAGCCATCTATGACGAAAAGGCCATAGCCAATAAACAGCCTACGGCTGAAACTACCACACATAGGCGAAAAGTCTCACAGCAGAAGCTGTTGATACTTCAACTGTCTAAGTTAATAACCAGACACAATGTACCTGTGTCCATGAGCGCAAGCAGCGCTCATATTCCCCATAATAGAGTATTGCAAAACAACTCTAATGCAGAGTTTCCACGAAGTCAAGGACCTCATAAGTCATTGGTGACATTTGATACCAATAGGTTAGATACCACTGCAGGTATAAGCACACACAGGCTCGACCGCGGTGCTAAGCCAATCACATCTGTCGTTAACGCGACATCAGAGCGAGTAATCACTATGATACATGCAGCATACAATGCCACATATAATGAAACTCCTTGCTCAGTACAAGTGAGCAAAATAGGTTTGAAACTATCATTACCCTCTTATAAGGGCAAAACAACTCAAGCAGAGTTTGAAAAATATCTTGCGGCCTTGCTAAGGCACTTCAAGATATACCAACTGCTAACTACAGATACCGACCAATTGAGGGTAAACCTACTTAGTACTACCCTCACGGGTGTAGCAATAGAATGGTTTGAACAAACCATTGATATAAATGATGTCAATGCCGACATATGGACATTTGACAACGTAGTACGAGCATTAAAAGAATGCTTCGTTTATCAATCCTCTAGCCAGGATGCAGCAGCCAAATTCGATGCATTAATGCAGAATAAGTCGACTGTAATAGAATTCTACAATTCTTTACGGGTGTTTGCCCAACGAATGGTAGAGTTACCAGATAAATATCGCATTACAAGGCGATTCCTGGTTGGTCTCAATGACCACATATCCAACCGGATATTAGAAAACGGTTATACCGCTGAACAATCTACTATAGATGACCTGTTAAGGGTCGCACAGCAGATAGAGGAAGCTCGGTCTTATGCAAGCCGAGGAAAATCGAGCGCAAGCTCAAATACTACAAGTAAACTCTCGACAAATAGTAGTAACCTTACGGCTACTGTAACTAAATATCAGCCTCAGAAGCTGTCATATAAATCCAATGGATATACGAAGAAACCGAGTAATCGGTCCTTCGTCAACAAAACAACTAATGGTTCAGCACCATTTAGTAAAGGACCTAACCGGTCTAATCAACAGCATACAGCTGCATCTGGAAACACCCAGGCTCCAACCGCGAAGCCTAAATTAACCGACAAGTCAAACTTAAGGTGTTACCAATGTAACGGTATGGGACACATAGTCCCCAACTGCCCTTATCCAGCACAACCGAGAGCAGCTGTAGCTCAAGTGATTGCGGATCAAAATGACGAAGACCCAACATTGGGTGAATCACCGGAAGGTGAACAGTACGATCCCGAGTTGTACTTGGAAGAGGACATGGAAGTCCATGAAATCGATCATAACCAGTTAAATGGTCAAGAACATGTCGAAGACATGAACGAATACACGGGCGATAGCTCCAATGAATATAGTCCAAATAACATGGGCTATCACCCCGACGAAGAGGAACACCATGTATCCTCATATGCGTCAGTGGTAATACCACTCGAGCCTCAATACGAGGCACACACATGCACAGCAACTATGCTGTCTGATGCACCTCTTACAGTGTATAGGACGCGAGCATCACACAAATCGTTACCTGGCGAACAGCTAGAAAGGAATTTTGAAAAACCGCTCTCACTCAGTGGATATATTTATATCAACGGATATAAAGCACATGTCCTGATAGACACCAGCTGTACCATGGTATCCCCGGACTATCTAGCCACTATGGGTGAAATACCCTTTGAACTGGAAAACCCAGTAGGTCTGCAAATGGCAACCCAAGGCAGTTGCTCTCGAATTAACTATGGCTATAGAGCTAAGTTAGAACTAGGCAAGTTCAATGCCGAACACTATGTAGACGTAGCAAACCTAGATCAGTATGATATCATACTAGGATCAGGATTTATGTGCAAGCATAAGGTTGTGCTTGACTTTAGAAAAACGCGTAGCGTTTATAATAAATGGTGAACGCCATGTCGAGCATACAGGTGACTTTGGTTCCCCAAAAGGGGGGAAGAAGCTAATACAGCTATATAAACCACCAATGGTGGACATAAAAGTCGAAGCTAATACGGCTTCTACGATAAAAAGAACCGTCAACACGGTCATAACCCAAAAGGTTATAAAAAATAATATTGCCGGCAAAGGCAAAGAAAAAGAAATGGTCATAGCAAGGCCGCAGGCTGGCCTGGAAATGCAAATAAAAAAGGCTAAGCAGCCTACAGCTATGCCGACTAAACTTCACCGCAATGCGGTAGCAGGATCCAGCAAGGATCCAAAGCTGAAGTGACTTGAAGGTCACGATGAAAACCCAAGGGCAGATCATGGCAGATTGCTGAGTGAACAAGTAAACACACAATTTCACAATAAACATACCGGCAGATAGCCATTAATAGACACGAAAGCTCATGTAATACTGATCCAGAAATGGACAGAGAGCATAAAGGACCTAACCGTCCCAGTTCCTCTAGAAATGCCTCCCATATGGGAAATTTCGCATGAAATAAATTTCATTGACAAAATTTATAAACCTTCATATCACATGCCAAGGTGTCCGGATGTGCTCCGCCCTGAGCTAGTAGAGAAGGTAGCCCGATATGAGAAGGCTGGATGGTGGAAGCGAACCACAACAGATAGTGCAGCACCACTATTATGCATCTACAAGAAAGACGGACGGCGCAAGCGCAATGAAAATACCATAAAGGACGTCACTCCTTTCCCAGATCAAGACGGTATCCATCATGATGTGGCTCGTGGTATGTACCGTACCAAACTGGACATGTCCAATGTGTACGAACAAGTATGCATCAGAGAATCAGATGTGCCTAAAACGGCATTTGCTACCATTTTCGGTACATTCGTGAGCTACGTAGTTCAACAAGGCGATTGTAACGCGCCTTCTACATTTCAACGTTTAATGACGTATATATTCCGAGAATATATAGGACCGTTTGTCCACGTATATCTGGATGATATATTCATATTCTCTAATAGTCTAGAGAATCATGAATGACATCTACAGCTCGTATTTGACAAGCTGCGCGAAAGTCACTTATTTCTAAGTGCTAAAAAAGTGGACTTATATTCCACGCGAATGGACTGTTTAGGTCACATAATTACCGATGATGGCATAATGCCTGATGAGGACAAACTCAAGCGCATTTGCGAATGGCGAAGGCCTAGAAACTATAACGATGTACAGTGTTTTCTAGGACTAGTACAGTATCTAGCCCAGTTTATGCCAGATATATCTGCATATACTAGCCCTTTATCGGGTATGACCCATAATCATTGGCCCTTTGTATGGGCCCCATTACACGAAAAGTGCTTTGAAATGATAAAAATCATTACTTGTAATACACCAATATTAAAACCGGTGGATACACAAAAACCTGACCCTATCTGGGTCGTACATGATGCCTCCACAAGGGGCATTGGAGCACTTTACGGTCAAGGACCGGAGTGGCGCAAAGCGCGTCCAGCTAGATTCCTATCCAAGAAATTTACACCAGCTCAGTGTAATCATCATACGTGGGAACACGAATTAATAGCCATATTAGAGGCTTTAGTCAAATGGGAAGATAAACTCATGGGACGATGATTTATCGTGGTAACCGACCATAAGGCGTTGACCTTCTTCAAATCGAAGATACATATGTCTGATAGACAGACACGGTGGTGGGAATTCCTATCCTGCTTTGAATATGACTTGGTTTACACCAAGAGAACCTTGAACAAGGTAGCGGACTCATTATCCCGGTATTATATCACCGACAAATCGTCAGAATTACACTCGCTGAGTGATTACATCAATGTAGATGCACGAATAGACCCTAGCGGGGACTGCACGACGGAAAACCATAAGAATGAATTGAAATCAGGTTTCCCCGAGCCAATAATCATGGTAGCACGAGGAAAGGTGATAGCTAAACCTTCTATTCAACCTGTTGAAATGGTGCCAAGTCACTTGGAATCATCAAGCGATTTAATGGCTCAATTAGGCCAATATTACAAAGAGGATAACCTCCTCAACAAAATAATAGTGGCTCCCGCACAATACGCAAGCTATTGGCTTGACGGACAAAAATTATACACAACAAGTCATGAAAATAAAACGGTATTGTGCGTCCCAGACGCATTATGGAGAGGGAGGAGGATCCCCGAAATAATAATCGATAACGCTCACAGCGTATTAGGCCATATTGGCTACAATAAGACCCTAAAGTACCTTAGAAATTGGTACTGGTGGCCCAAAATTACACGCGATATGATCACGTTCTGTGAATCATGCAGCAAATGCCAAATGATAAAGAAAAGTAATCAGCACCCAGTGGGACTGTTACATAGTCTACCGATTCCTAATCGGCCATGGGCCTCAGTAGGCATTGACTTTATGGGACCACTCCCTGAAAGTAACATATACGACTACATAATGGTAGTCATATGCCGATTAACATCCATGCTACATTTGATAGCTACCATTATCACGGTAAAGGCTACGGAAGTAGCTGAGCTCTACTATAGAGAAATAGTCCGTTTACACAGATTACCGGAATCAATAGTCTCCGACAAAGACTCTAAGTTTACTTCCAAATTTTGGAAAGAATTACACTGTATTACCGGTGGAAAACTATTAATGTCAACAGCATTCCATCCTCAAACGGATGGTGCTACGGAACGTTCAATACGTTCAATTAATCAGGCACTCCGCGCCTTTGTAAACGATAATCAAACCGATTGGAATGACAAGTTGCCATCCATAGAGTTTGCGTTTAACTCTACAGTAAATAGCTCATCGAGCTTTGCACCATTTGAGTTGAATAGCGGCTGGATGCCAACTATGTTAAATAATCCTGTACTGGATACACCCTACAAAGGCGTTAAGCAATTCACTGAACAAGCAATACAGAACTTTGAGGTGGCTCATAATACTATAATAGCTAGCCGCATAACTCAAACTTATCATGTTAACGCACATAGGAGAGACGATCCCATCATCCCTATAGGCGGTAAAGCCTACCTTTCAACTAAGAACTTGAACTTGCCGAAAGGCAGAGTCAGAAAGTTATTGCCCAAATATATCGGGCCATATACGGTGCTTAACACCAACCCTGCCAAATCTACCTATACAATAGAATTACTGGAAGAACTCCATATACGACACGTCCACCCGACGTTCCATGTGAGCCTGTTAAGGCCCCATCAACCTAATCATGATGATTTATACCCTAAGAGGGAGGCTGACACGTTTTACGACTTCGGCGCAGACCTGGACCACGAATGGGTCGTAGACGAGATAATTGACTATAAATGGTCCCCCAAATTATCATTTAAGATCAAGTGGGCCTACGGTGATTACACCTGGGAGCCCTTAGCCGCAGTGGCTGAACTATCAGCTCTTGACTGCTATCTTGAACTCCACAGAGTATCTACACCACGGGAGTTATCCCGGAACAAGCACACTGAAAGTGTGACAAGTCACAACTGAGCGAATACCAAATATGGCAGTGTGGCAATTGCCTGCCAGATATGGCAATGTGGCAAATACCCACCAAACACCATAGTGTGGCATTCAAACCCCGATGCCCACGGGTATAAAAGGTCGATTACAGCTCCGCTGTAATCTTCCTCACCTAGTATCCACATGTCCTACCGAAGGCCCCGCCGATCGCCCAGTTGTGGGTCGAGCTCACAGTCCCGATCCCACTCACACGGTAAAGAAAAAGGCTTAACAGCCAAAGTCTTCTGTCCCTCGGGACATCATTCATGTTAGGGCGACGCTATAAGGTGTCCTACAAATGATAAGAGTGGTAAAGTGTATGAGATATGATTCGTAAGAACCGAGGATGATGTATAAGGTGAGAGAGGAGAGTGGTAGTGAGTTCTGAAGACTGAAGGATATGTGCTTTAGTGGTAATCCCAAGAGATTTGAGCTGGGGTTTCCAGTCAAACTCTGGTACTTTTATAGGGTGTATAACTAATACAAATGGAATAGTATGGAATGCTATGGAATAAGGACATGTAAGCCCTGGTCTGTGCACTTCCGTCGGAATGATGTAACTACGTATGAGTAAACCATCGGGTTGATGAGTAAGCCGTTGGAATGACATGTGAAGCAATGAGTAAGCATCAGATGATAGTAATCACGTATGAGTAATCCGGATGCGTGTAATGAAGAAAAGGTAAAGGAAAAGGTAAAGGAATTGACGTATCATGACATCACCCCCTCTTCAAGGCTCGTGTCCACACGAGGTTGTATTTGGATCATCTCGTCGAGTTTGTAATTGGCGATTATCGAGGGATGAGTTTCGTGAGGATATGAAATGATTTTGGCCTTGTGGAGTTGTTTGGCAGTGAATAACATAATGGGATTTCAGGGTTTAGAGACATGGTAGATTGGATAGGTGTATATTCCTTTAGAATCTGGGGATATTGACGGGAGGATAGAAAGAATGGTGGTGATTGCTCGAACAGAACCGAGTTCATATAGCCAAAGATATTTGATCTTGTGTGGTAGGTGATTTGGACTCTTCAAAGACGTTTTTGATCCATTGTATATGCTTGCCATATTAGAGGGTTCAATGTTTACGGTCATGTCTGTAGTAATATGATCGGAGTTTCGTTTTTCGCAATGTTTCGATTTCTTTGGGTTTATGAATTTTGGTAAAGCATCGGCAAATATCGGCATGAAGTTTTTAGGAGGTTCTGTGGGGATGTGTTTTGTTCTTTTTGCCTCGTCGATTGTGGCTTGGAGATCAGTTAAGGTCTCAAGCGATCTGAAAGGAATTTCTTTAAACACGGTAGAATTGATGCGGTGAGGAGCATTGGAATGTCTGCGATGGTACTCATCGATCTTTTTCTTCGCGTTTCGTAGGTTTGTCTCGGGTTCCCATGTGTTATGCTCCGTGGTGTAGTTTTTCCATTTGACGAGGTATTGGAGTTTTCCTCAATGGATCTTTGAATCGATGATTTCTTCTACTTTGTATTCTTCTTCTCCTTCTACTTCTATTGGTCTCTGCGGTTGTCGTCATTGGTTAGGAATTGTGGGGGGATGATATGGTCGTAATTTAGATGTATTGAAACTATTGGTAATCTTGAAGTGTTTAGGTAAGTCGAGTTTGTAAGCGTTCAGATCGATTTTCTTGGTGATTTTGTATGGTCCGAGTCGCTTGTCAGCTAGCTTTTTTGACGGTCTATTCTGATCAATATTGCTTGCCTCTAGCCATACTAAGTCTCCTTCTTTGTATTCTGTCGCCTCCTTTCTACGCCTATCTGCATACTTCTTCATTTCGTCAGCTGCTTTGACCAATGCTCTTGATGCTTCTTTGTGTATTTTCTCCATCCTTTCGGCATATTATTTCGCTTCTTCTGACTTGTATTCCCTAAGTGGTTCGAAACCCATTCGAGGATGTCTTCCGGTTTCTACGAAGAATGGTGTTTGTTGCGTGGAGGTGTGGATTTTATTGTTATACGTGAATTCAGCAATTGGTAGCCAATCGGCCCAATCGTCTTGTCAGTGGTTGACAAACATCCGAAGATACTGTTCGAGTTCTTGGTTTACTTGTTCGGTTTGTCCGTCTGTTTGTGGATGATGATAACTTGGTTTTAATACCAAGTTGTTTGTTGAGTTCTTTCATGAGGTTTGAGGCGAACTGAGGTCCTCGATCTGAAGTGATGGTTTCTGGCAATCCATGATGTTTTCAGACATTGTCTAGGTAGAGGTTAGCGCTTCCAATAGATGATGGTTCTTCATTTGTGGGAATGAAATGTGCTCTTTTTCCATGTTTGTCGACGGCTACCATGATTGAATCATATCCCTTGCTTTCGGGGAGTTTGACTACGAGATCTACGGTCACGTCTTGCCATGGTTTAGTCGGGATGGGGTTGGGTTGTAATTTTCCCAAAGGTTGTTCGGGGATGATTTTGGATCAGCTGCAGGTGTCGCAACCTTTGATATACGAATCGACATATTTAGTGAGTCTGGGCCACCAGTAGTTTCGTGTGATAAGTTCGATGGTTTTCCACTTTCCTGGATGGCCGGTGATTCGTGATTCGTGTTAGAGCTTAGTGATTTTTCGTTGGAGTTCTGGATTGTTGGGAACATAAAATTTTCCTCTGTACAGGACCAAGTCTTGCTCCATCGACCATTCTTCCAAGTGTAGTCGTTTTTTTGGTGACCTTTTCAACTCTTCTACTGCTTTTACCACTGCCTCATCGTACTCTTTGCTTTGTCTGACCTTCTTGAGGATGTCCTGTTCTTCTGCTGCAATCATCGTGTGACCCTGTTTCAAAGCGTTAATGGCAAAAAATTCAGGTTTCAGTAGAATCCTGTCTCTGTTATCATCTTCCCCCGTTTTAAGGTCCTCGCGTCTCGAGAGGAGATCAGGTTTTTGGTTTTGCTTCCTGGGTCGGTGTTTGAGATCGAAATCATATCTCGACAATTCTAATGACCACCGTGCTTGTCATCGGTCAAGTTTCTGTTGGGTCATAAAGTATTTCAGATTATCATGATCGGTTAGTATTTTGATCTTTACATCTGCTCCTTCGAGGTAGTGCCTCCATTCGTATAATGCTCGCATGATTGCTAGCATTTCTCGGTCGTGGATGTCGTAGTTGCATTCAACATCATTCAAGCTTTTGGAGATGTAGGCACAGGGGTGCCATTTACCATCATTGCATAGCATGCTCAGCACACCTCCAGTAGCATATCCTGATGCGTCAACTTCTACACGTAAGGGTTTTGTCGTGTCGGGGTAAGCGAGTATTGGTTCAGTAGTGAATGCTGTTTTCATCTTTTGGAAAGCTTCTTCTTGTTGCGTTTCCCAATCCCATTTCTTCTCTTTTCGCAGGAGTTTGTGCAGCAGTCCTGCAAGCCTAGAAAAGCCTTCAATAAAATGTCGGTAGAAGTTAGCAAACCCAAGGAAACTCTGGAGTTGTTTGACCGTTGTTGGCGTCGGCCAATCTTTTACTCCTTGTACCTTTTGGGGGTCCATGCGTACTCCATCTCCCGATATGATGACTCCAAGATATTTGACTTCGTCTTGTTCGAAGAAACACTTCTGCGGCTTGAGATATAGATCGTTTTCTTGTAGTCGCTGAAGTACTTGTTTGACGATTTCTCGGTGTCCTTCTTTGGTTTTTGTGAAGATGAGAATGTCATCCATATAGACTTCTAGCACTCCTGCGTCGATAAAGTCTTTAAGGATGGTGTTCATCATCGTCTGAAATGTGGCTGGTGAGTTTACAAGCCCGAAGAACATAACCTCTGGTTGGAAGCTGCCTCTATTCGTTTTGAAGGCGGCTTTCCATTGGTCTCCTTCTTTTATCCAGACGTTGTTGAAGCCCCATTGTAGATCCATTTTCGTGAATACTTTCGTGCCACGAAGTTTGTCGATGAGTTCGGGGATTAAAGGAAGGGGGTAGTTGTTTTTGACGGTCCAAGAGTTGAGATATTGATAGTCTTGAGTCAGTCGGAATTTGCCGTCTTTCTTGTCGACAAAGAAGAATGGCGCAGTTTGTTCGGATTTAGAAGGGATGATATATTCTTTGCGCAATTGTTCATTGAGGAACTTGTCGAGTTCTTCTTGTTCTTTCAGCGATAATGGATAGATTTTCGACTTCTCCGGTTGGAATCCTTCTTTGAGATCGATGTGGTGATCCCATGGTTTATTTGTCGGCATTCGTTCTGATTGCTGTTTATTGAAGACGTCAGCAAACTCTTTGTAATCTTCTGGCACCGCTTCTTCGTCCGTTCTTTCGTTGAATTTCTGGTCATAGTACCAGCTTTCATGGTGTGCCGTAGCATTGATCTCGTAGGCCTTCCAGCCTTCTTCTTGTTTTTCAATGTAGAGAAGTTCTCCAGGTTCGTTTCTGTGGAATTCAGTGTTCGTTCCATCTGAAGAACAAACAAATACTCGTTCCGTTCTTTGTTCGTCTTCTAGTCTTTCCAAAACTTTTCTTCCCCTGGGGAATACCATGCTCTGTTGATATATTCTTCTTCATTTTCTTCGTCTCCCTCGAGTTCTAGGATGTGGTCAGGAATGGCCCATTTTAATATCTTTTTGTTGGCCTTATGTTGTGCGTGGTGTTCCGTTCCACATTCGGGGGGGCATCTTGTCATTGACATTTTTCCTGTTCCCCAATCGATCTCCGGGTTGTGCTTCTTGAGCCACGAGTGTCCGAGGATCATTGGTACAGAGAGTTTCGTCACTGCAAAGGTTATTCATTCTTTATGCCCTTGATAGGACATTACTAGGTCTATCTCTTCTCTGATTGATCCGTTTACGTTCTCTGTTCCATCGACATTGTAGACCGGGACAGCTTTCTCTAATCTTCTTGTCGAGAGTTTAAGTCTTCGGGCGAATCCTTCGTCGATAAATGTTGACGTTGCTCCACAATCAAGGAGTGCGTCTAGGTTGAAATGTTCTTGTCGATCCAAGGTTTTCAATCCGATGTTGACTTTTGTCGCAGTTTTTGTGTCGATGTTCATGTTTCGAACATATTTTTTCTCTACAGATTTTGTCAGTGGTTTTTCGATAGGGAGAAACATATCTTTCGGTTTCTCTGGTTGTGGTGGTGGCATTGGTTCTGTTGGTGGTGTAATTGGTTTTGAAGGTGGAGGTTGTTTTGCAGGTTTATAGGGATATCATTTGATCAGTCTGCCTCCTTGTGACTTCCTTTTTGATCCTGCATCACATGTGTTGCACACTTCATACTCCATGGTTTCTTCTTCGTCGTAAGCTTCGTCGAATAGCACTTTGTGTACCATTGTTGCTTTCAGTTGCTTTCCTGTAGAAGATCCTTGGCATGTTAGTGCTTGACACTTTAGTTCATCTTCGTCTTCTTCCTCTTCTCGTTCGACTTCTTTTCTTGCTTCTTTCCTTGCTACATTCCTAGTTCTGTTTACATATATCATTTGATCAGAGTCTGGTACATTCGGAGTCGATGAGCCTGTAGCTAAAACTATCGACTTAGCTAAAAATCCATATTCTGGTCTTCGTTCTCAATATCTCTATTGTCATCGTTGTTGTCATTGTCTTTTCCATTGTCTGTACTTCCGCCTTGGAAGTGTCTTTCCATATCTTCGTATGACATGGTCCTGATGTCGATCTTATTTTTGCAGTCCTGTGCTATGTGACCCAGACCTCCACATCAATAGCAGACTGAGCTTGCTTCCACGCCTTGGTCTTGTCAATTTCCATCATGTTAGGATCTGCTGTTGAATATCTTGCATTAGGCGCCCCTGCCGGTATCTCAACGCTGTCGTATGCTTTTGTCGGATTCTTCCATTGACCCGTCTTTGGGTCGTGTGTGTCTCTATTCTTCTGAGCCCAAGGGTTCGTGTACCCCTGCCTCTGCACTTGTGATTGTTGCAGGTGTCCCGCGTCTGGCTTTCTCGTCATTGTGCTGTTTTTCTTGTAGACCCTCCATTGATGGTCTAATTTCATGGCCCATTTGTACCATTCAGAGATGTTTTTCGGGAGGGAAGAAAGGCTGTAGATTTTTTGTCTCAAACCATCGTTCATATTCTCTTCGAACTTCTCGACAAGAGTGGTGTTGTTGTAGTCCGTCCTTTCGGCATGGACTCGGAACTTGAGGACAAACTTGTCAGCAGTCTTGTTGCCCTGCTTTAGTTGTCTGAGTTTATAGCGCGCTGTGCGCTCTGCGTCGGGATCCGCGAAGCTCTGTTTTAACTCGTGGATGAAATTGTTGTAGTCGGTGTATGGGTAAGGGTGAAGGGGATTAGTGGGGTCGGCAAGATGTTGTTCAATCTTTTCAATCATGATATTGGCGTAGGGTTGGGATTTGCCTGTCATATAGGAAAGGGCGAATATGATTTTCGCGTTGTTATCGGTAAATTCGGCCAGCTTGGCAGACATGTAAAGGGTGAGTTGCCATATAAAGGTCTCACAGTTATCCATCTTCCCATCGAATAGGGTTGGTGGTTGCATCTTGGGCCCTTTCGGCGTGGATGTGTGTGCCATTCCTGGTGTTGGTGTGGGCATTGGTACCGTGATGTTGACGACCGGTTGTACTTGTTGTGCTGTCTGTATGGTGGTAAGAGTGGCAGTGAGTGTGGCGATGTTTTGGGCCATGATGGTGAAAGCATTCATTATTGCTTCTTGATCCATTGTCATCGGATTTCTGTGGTAGTGCTGAAAATTTCCTGTGTTCTATCTAGAAAGAAACCCTATCTGGTTGGATACAGATCCCGGTATGCTTTATCTTTCTCTTCAAGTACTTCTATTACTTGGTGCGAAAACTCGTACGCCTCTGCTACGATGTTGTGTATGAAGACACTCCTAATTCTCAGCGCAGTGTGCGCTAGCTTGTCTTCGTCGGTATGGATTATCTTTTGGTAGGTGCGGATAATGATGTGTTAGCGGCGGGTTACTCGTTGGATAGTTTTGGCTCGTCTATCTTCGAGGTATAGGAAGTTTGAACGTTTGTGGAACTTAGGGTCGAGGGTGTACATCCACTAGGGATTAGGGTAAAGGGGTCAGCTCAAATCTACTGTTAGGGCGACACTATAAGGTGTCCCTACAAATGATAAGAGTGGTAAAGTGTATGAGATATGATTCATAAGAACCGAGGATGATGTATAAGGTGAGAGAGGAGAGTGGTAGTGAGTTCTGAAGACTGAAGGGTATGCGCTTTAGCAGTAATCCCAAGAGATTCGAGCTGGGGTTTCCAGTCGAACTCTGGTACTTTTATAGGGTGTATGACTAATACAAATGGAATAGTATGGAATGCTATGGAATAAGGACACATAAGCCCTGGTCTGTGCACTTCCGTCAGAATGATGTAACTATGTATGAGTAAACCGTCAGGTTGATGAGTAAGCCGTTGGAATGACATATGAAGCAATGAGTAAGCATTGGATGATAGTAATCGCGTATGAGTAATCCGGATGTGTGTAATGAAGGAATATAGAGAAAAGGTAAAGGTAAAGGTAAAGGAATTGATGTATCATGACAATTCGCACTCTTCGCATCATAGACACGAGGAAACCCCCACGATCGCGAGCTTAACCGCTCGCATCCTACCTCCAATGGAGATGGACCCTACGCTGCACGTACTAGTGCACCCCAAATGATGCAATCTGTGCATCGATTATGTCACCCACCTGGTGGCACAACACGATAACGGGGCTACCGAAGCCCTGTATGAAAAGCAATGTGCCTATTGGCACAAACAACTTCACCAAACAGTGTGGGAACAAGGCTACGATTGTGGTTGTGCAGACACGCACAAAGACAATGTGCAATTGCGCAACCAAGTCGATGACTTGTACGATAAAGAGCGAAGGCTCAAAGACAAAATAGCCAGTTTGGAAAAACAGCTATCAGCTCAGGCCAACACCGTGCCCTCACAGGCTCAGAGTGAAACTCGGCCCTCATTGCAAGCCCGCATCAAGGTCCAACCTCCTACCCCAACCAAGGGTAAATCAAGGGACTACGCCCAGTCCGATCCTACTGTGCCCGTGCCACCTGCGACTTATCCTCGCATTGATGATGAACCCTACGAGGGTATGACCATCGACCAACTGTACTCTTTGGAGTACGACATGGCCATTACCTACTCTATGGAGCAGTCCCAACCCGGTCTGCTACAGGTTGTCATGCAGCCTACAGATGGACCATCCTATGCTCAAGCTGCAAATCTTGCTTGATTCGTAGTCCCTCCTAAACCAGCTGGCCCCGTTAGGGAGACGAAGCAGCAAAATTAACTCCTTCAAAGTGAAGGTAAAACCATCATCGGTCATTGGGCCACCCATGCCTATGAGGCTATTCCGAGGGAGAATACCAGTAGCCCTAGGAGCTGGCGGTAACCCGTCATTATACCCCGACTCCTTATGGAGAAATATCAAAGGCCCAGAGTTCTTTCCCACAAAGAAAGGCTCTTTAGCTCAACCTCCAGTAGGGACCTTCACAACTCTACTCATGGGTGATCCGGATCCGAACCCGCGGGTATCTGAAACTTCGGAACTGATACCCAGATCCGGCGGGTTTCAGCCACCAGGTGATCCAGATCCGTGAGTCAGGTACCTGCTGACTCACAGGTCAAATACCTGCGGGACGAGTTACAGGTACTTACAGGTTTCTGACAATATATATTATTTATTATGTTACTATACTACATACTGTCTTGCAGTTGGGTGTGAGATGACATGTGCTAGTCTGTTCGCTCGTGCCCATCCTCCTTGTCCACATCGCACGCTGGTCTGTTGACTTGCATTCATGTTGACGAGGTGTTTGTGTTGACAGGTTTCACTGTGTTTCATCCATGCTGGTGTTCCATGACGTGCCTGGGTGCTCACCGTCATTTTGGACATGTGGGCTTGGGCTGTCATGCTCTTGCACTGGTTAATGAGCGGGGTAGTGGGTGATTGCATACTTACCTGCAGTGCCAGCTCCCACTTGCACTTTGCGTTTGCTTTGCAACCTCCACCCATTTCCCATCCTCCCCCAAGTCCCTCGTTGGCGTCCATCCTCGGTCATTTGGCCGTTTATGGCGATGACATGGCACTGTGGGATAGGGATGTGGTGGATGAGTGTCTTTATGCTGGGTTTGCGTACGCACCTGGCATTGTCCTGTCATGCAATGATCATATCCTAGCTCACACAACACCCCCTCATCCTTCATTTGCGTCCAATGTTGGTCACTCGGCCGATTTTGGCATTGATGTGGCATTCTGGGGACCGGGACTTGTGTTGAGGCCATTTTGCTGGCTCTTTAAGCTAGCGCAGCATTCACGGTTGTGTGGGTGGTGCATCTGAGTCATTTCGGAATGGCCAGACTCGGACGTGTGGTGGTGGGGGCATTGTTGCCACGTCATCATTTGGTGTCGTTTTGGTAAGTGAGTGGAGGGTTTTGATTGTAAGAAATAAAATGATATCTTAGTAAAGATATTTGTACTTACCTGTTCCACAGTGGTTTCTCGAGCAGTTGTTGTTGTTGTTTGGGCTTATTTTTCCACAGCATAATAAAAATCTAAAAGTTTTCGAACATGTTCTGATGTAAATCAAAAAATTAGTATGTGAAATTGAAAAGAAACAAAACCTACGACATCATTAGACAATACCTGTGGGTACTCGGCAACCAAAAAATCCAAACCTGGATCTAGGATGAGCCGTGGGAAACGGGTACCTGACCCATGGGTAGCATTACCCACAGGTGTTCCCACAGCTCAACCCATGGTTACCCATGAGTGACCTGGACTCATGAAGGTTTCTAACCTCCGGCCATTGGCCCTTCTCATCCCTCCTCCAGGGTGCTCGCTGAAGAGGCATATAAAATTCTGTTTGACCAACGGTCACTCACTCAACGAGCGCTAATAACCCTGGCATTGCAAGCCAAGGTGCTGCCACCTGTGGGCCAACAAGCCCAATATCCAGTCGATAAACTGGACATCAACTGTAACGATGTGCCCAAGGCAATTTGTCATGATGACAAAAACCGATATCGATTGGATGACCTAGCGGTGTGGCAATTCCTTCGGTATGGTGCACCTGCTGGATCTGCTCGCAGAGCATTTGAGCTTAAAGCTCTCGAAATACTTGGCAATGGCCAATACTTGGGCTTGGTCGCCCCAAACACTGTTCCCCGATTCTGGGAAGCTCGTCACTTCCCCAACGATAAACCTTTCGATGAAACCGTCATTGCCACCCACTATTACCAATGTGGGTTAGACACTGCTGCCTATGAGGCCATGTTCCGTGGCTACACAGAACACACCATCCTTGTGTGTGCTGAAACTGGCAGACCCACATCACCTGTGGATTCTACCACTACCATCCCTGCCTCATCGTCATCTGCTGCCGGCCCTACGGCATTGCTAGCCTCTATGCTAGCACCACCCCTGGCTTGCATTGAGAAATGGTGTGCTGAGCCAATTAAAAAATATGGCAAACGGCCTAAACGCGGCATCAAGCCTATGACGGCAAAATACATTTGCGCTGTTGCATCCATCGAGGAGCTTAATGCCCTCTGTCTTCCAAGACAACAAACCCATCGAGGAGATCCTCGACAACGCATATGCGATATACGCCAAAGAAGGCAACCAAGACTCGGCAGACGAGCTTCTACTAGAGCCTCGTAACAGGCGCATTGAGCCTACGCCCGAACCTCCAGAACATGTCGTCGATTCCGACACCCTCATGGGCCCATGCTAATTTAGCATATTACTTCCTCTTAAAGGGGGGAGGATTGTAAGGAATCTATGATTCCTTGTTACTTGCATTAATTTCCTTATTCTTTTGTTTATTATTTTATTATCATTATTTACCACAGACATGTGTGCCACAATGTACACACATACAAACAACTGTATAGTACGCTGTCCGTGTCGCACACTCCATAACTATAACTACTACAACACTCATATAACAGCATAACATTCATTACCCAAATATATTGATTTGGACCTGTGAATCGTGCATAGTGAGTAATACAGTCTTTATAACCTTCCTTCCACTTGTACTAGGGCTTTAATTAGCCCTACACAAGTTTATAGACAACAAACTGACAAAATAGTACAGGTTCAGGGCTGAACCCAGTTCGAACCCCAAACCAAACCATTCTGAATGGTTCGGAAGCGGTTTGGTCCAGGTTCAGCCTCTAGCCCGAATTGAACTGATGGTCCGGTTCAGGGTTCGGCCAAAAGGGCCTGAACTGGACCTGAACCAAACTTCAGCATCACTAAAACCAAGTCATATTCGAAGTGGGATAGGAATTCCCACCACTGTGTCTGTCTATCAGACATATGTATCTTCGATTTGAAGAAGGTCAACGCCTTATCGTCGGTTACCACAATAAATCATCGTCCCATGAGTTTATCTTCCCATTTGACTAAAGCCTCTAATATGGCTTTTAATTTGTGTTCCCACATATGATAATTACACTGAGCTGGTGTAAATTTATTTGATAAGAATCCAGCTGGATGTGCCTTGCACCATTCTGGTCCTTGACTGTAAAATGCTCCAATGCCCCTTGCAGAGGCATCACATATGACCCAGATAGGGTCAGGCTTTTGCATATCCACTGGTTTTAATATCGGTGTATTACAAGTGATGATCTTTATCATTTCGAAACACTTTTCATGTAATGGAGCCCATACAAAGGGCCAATGATTATGGGTCATACCTGATAAAGGGCTTGTATATGAAGATATATCTGGCCTCAATTGAGCTAGGTATTGCACCAGCCCTAAGAAATGCTGTACATCGTTATAATCTCTTGGCCTTCGCCATTCGTGAATGCGTTTGAGTTTGTCCTCATCGGGCAGTATGCCTTCATTGGTAATTATATGATCTAAACAGTCCATTCTTGTGGAGTATAAGTCCACTTTTTAGCACTTAGAAATAAGTAACTTTCATGTAGCTTGTCAAAGACAAGCTGTAGGTGTTGTTCATGATCCTCTAAGCTATTAGAGAATATGAATATATCATCGAGATATACATGGACAAATCATCCTATATATTCACAGAATATAAATGTCATTAAACATTGAAATGTAGAGAGCGCATTGCAATCACCCTGTTGAACTATGTAGCTCATGAAGGTACCAAATATGGTAGAAAATGCTGTTTTGGGCATGTCCGATTCTCTGATACACACTTGCTTGTATGCATCAGACATATTCAGCTTTGTATGGTACATACCACAAGCCACATCATGATGGATACCATCTTGATCTGGGAAAGAAGTAACATCCTTTATGGTGTTTTCATTGTGCTTGTGCACATCTACTATGGTTCTTAGCCTTTGGTCTTTCTTATAGACACATAATGATGGTGCTGCACTATTAGTAGTGGTTCGCTTCCACCATCCAGCCTTTTCGTATCGGGCTACTTTTTCTACTAGCTCGGGACAGGGCACATCTGGACACCTCAGCATGTGGTATGAAGGTTGGTAGCTTTCGTCAATGAAATTTATTTTATGTGAGATTTCTCATATGGGAGGCATTTCTAGAGGCACTGGGACCATTAGGTCTTTTA
The DNA here is from genome assembly GCA_003314045.1 of Hygrophorus pudorinus. NCBI lineage: Eukaryota > Fungi > Basidiomycota > Agaricomycetes > Agaricales > Hygrophoraceae > Hygrophorus > Hygrophorus pudorinus. Next base: position 19,292 of record QLPF01001926.1, read on the forward strand.
TGCTCTCTGTCCAATCTTGGATTAGTTTTGCACAAGTTTTCATGTCTAGTAACAGCTGTCTGCTGCTGGTATGTTTATTGTGAGCTTGTGTGTTCACTTGTTCACTTGGAATTTTTATAAACTTGTGTAGGGCTAGTTAAAGCCCTAATACAAGTGGAATGGAGATATTTAAAGACTGTGTACTCACTGTGCACTATTCACAGATCCAAATCAATATATTTGGGTAATGAACATATGTGCTGTTTATGAGGGTTGTAGTGGTTAAGTATATAAAGATTGTGCGATGCGGATGGTGTAATAAGGTTATGTTTGTATGTGTGTACATTGTGGCACACGTGTCCACAGTAAATAATGATAATAAAATAATAAAATAACAAATAAAGAAATAAATGAAAGTAACAAGGAATCATAGATTCTTTACACTCTTCCCCCCTTTAAGAGGAAGTAAGATGCTAATTTAGCATGGGCCCATGAGGGTGTCGGGATTGATGACATGTTCCGGCGGCACCTATTATGAGGCTCTGGTAGGAGCTCTTCTGCCGAGTCTTGGTCGCCTTCTTCGGCATATATCGCGTATGCATTGTCGAGGATCTCCTCGATGGGTTTGTTGTCTTGGAAGACAGAGAGGGCATTAAGCTCCTCGATGGATGCGGCGGCGGCACAAATGTATTTTGCCGTCATAGGCTTGATGCTGCGTTTAGGCCGTTTGCCATATTTTTTAATAGGCTCTGTGTGCCATTTCTCGATGCAAGCCGGAGGAGGTGCTAGTATAGAGGCTAGCGATACCGTAGGGCTGGTAGCAGATGCTGATGAGGCAGGGACGGTAGTGGAGGAATCCACAGGTGAAGTGGGTCTGCCAGTCTCGGCATGTGCAAGGATGGCGCGCTCTGCATAGCCACAGAACATGGTTTCATAGACAGTAGTGTCTAGCCCACATTGGTAATAGTGGGTGGCAATGACGGTTTCATCAAAAGGTTTATCGTCGGGGAAATGACGAGCTTCCCAGAACCAGGGAACAGTGTTTGGGGCGACCAAGCCCAAGTATTGGTCGTTGCCAAGTATTTCAAGAGCTTTAAGCCCGAATGCTCTGCGAGCAGATCCAGCAGATGCGCCATCCCGAAGGAATTGCCACACCACTAGGTCATCCGATCGATATCAGTTTTTGTCATCACGATGAATTGCCTTAGGCACATCGTTATGGTTGATGACCAGTTTATCGACTGGGTATTGGGCTTGTTGGCCTGCGGGTGGTAGCACCTTGGCTTGCAATGCCAGGGTTATTATCACTCGTTGAGTGAGCGACCGTTGGTCAAACAGAATTTTATATGCCTCTTCGGTGAGTACCCTGAAAGAGGGGTGAGAAGAGCCAATGGCCGGAGGTTGGGCTGAAGAGCCTTTCTTTGTGGGAAAGAGCTCTGGGCCTTTAATGTTTCTCCACAAGGAGTCGGGGTATAATGACGGGTGACTGCCGGCTCCTAAGGCTACAAGTAGGCCATTTTGGAATAGCCTCATAGGCATGGGGGGTCCTATAACCAAGGACAGCTTCACCTTGACTTTGAATGAGGTGACTTTGCCGCTAGGCAATGACTTTATTTCCCTAACGGGGTCAGCTGGTTGGGGAGGAACAATGAACCTAGCAAAGTTTGTGGTTTGAGCATATGAAGGCCCTGCTGTAGGCTGCATAGGGACGGGCAGCGGGCCTGGTTGGGCCTGGGCTAATGAATGAGTGATAGCATCCTCGTATTGTAAAGACAATTCTTGATCAATTGTGATACCCTCATAGGGTTCATCGTCGATGCGAGGGTAAGTTGCTAACAGAATGGGGATATTGGACTGGGTGTAGTCCCTAGATTTACCCTTGGTCGGGGTAGGAGGCTGGAGCTTGATGTGAGCTTGCAGCAAGGGCCGCGTTTCATTCTGAGCCTGTGAGGGCACTGTGTCTAAGGATGGTCACGGGTGACACCGCGGATGCCAAACTGTCACACCGTACCTGTAACCTGTGATACCATACCCGAAACGGGTAACCCGCACATACTAAGGGTTTACCCGTGGTGTGGACATTTTAACCGCGGGTATATTATACCGCGGTATTATCGCGACGAGTTGGGTACAAAACAGGTAAAACAGCTACAGTCAACTCCCTCTTAACCCATACCCTAGGTAACCCATAACCTCTTATATCCCATACTTTTTTCAGTCC
>QLPF01001935.1:0-16419 GCA_003314045.1 Hygrophorus pudorinus
TCTTGTATCTTTAAAGGGAAGGCCAGTACTTAGTTGTATTTGGTGTCGCCCTGACACCACAGCTTATCATCTGACTTGCAATACAAGCTTTAAGCATGATGAAGTTGCTACCAAATTCAACCTTCCTGACTTGTGCCCTGCCCTGTCTTATTTCCTCCATTGTCTTGCTGAGGGAAACTCCCTTCACATGATTGGAGGCCGTCAGATTGCTGGAGTGGGCTGTGCCTTGCCATTCAAGAAGCTTCAAGTGTGGACAATGGTCCGAATGCAGAACAGAGCATACCACAAGCCACATGATGTGCTCGCCCCACAAACCCTGAATGCCTGCCCCCCTTCAAAAAAGTGGCCAGAAGGCAGGTATGACTCAGTGTTTGTGAACACGAAATCAGATATGGTATGGCCATGGAGTGGTTTGCAAGGTACAAAGTCTTAACATACAATGGCCATCTAATTTATTATGGAAGTAGGTCACTGTGTTGGTCAACTACGCCCTATCATGTGCATTGTGCCAAACCAAGGGTCTGAGCCAATCGGTGGAACGGAATCCTTTCTTACATATATTCAGTGCTTTGATGTTGTCCCCCAGCTCAACCCAGCTTTTCACAACAGCATTAGAGGTTCTTATCCAGAACCCGCCTCAAAATTGTATATTTTGAAGTGTGCTACACGCACTGGCAGTAGCAATATAGGTGACATAATTCCAATGGAACAACTACACTGAGTTGCAGAGCTGGTGCCATGTTTCGGTGAAGCTGCTGATCTGCATTTGACGAGGGAAACTAGTGTCATGTTTGGTTCAACATTTTGGCTTGAAAAGTTTTTTGACAAGGAAGTGTTCTTTGCACTTGAATAATCACACGCTGTATACTAGTAGTAGATTACCTGTCAGTTAAATTGAAGTGTCATGATACATGATGTGTTCGAGCTATAATGGACCGAGAAACTGTGTCATTATGGCTACTAGTATGCTGCTGCAGTTAGTGCAGTGCTATTAGTATTCAAATCACCTTCAGATCCATGGGATAGCACAGTTATATGTGCAGCTCTTTACAGTCAACCACTAAATCTATGAAGTACTGCAAAGTTCTACACAGGCAGAAGGAAGTCTACAGCCACTACAAAAATCTATGGTGTCTACACAAACCAGTGACTTCCTACAACCATCTACAGCCAAAAACAAGGTTTTGCTGATGCTCTTTTAAAAGAGGCAGGAAAAGTACACCTTTTCTTTTGTTCAGCAGGATTTGTGATTCTCATATCCAATAGTACCACAAATGAGATATATTAGATCACTACCACAACACATACACTACTGGCATGAGACATACCAACACAGCAAAAAGGAGGGCGGAAAATGACTAGATAATTATCATGCTTTGCACGTGCGTGACCTTGCCAAACACATCAACACAACTCTGGCAGTAAAACTGCTATAACTCAATCAATTCTGCATGGATCTGCTTGGTAAATTTTATCCATAAATGCGAATGTATTTCTGAGATGTTGGCTGCATAAAAATTGCCCAATTGCCTGAACTCAAAATTGGCATTTTCGGCCTATTTAGAGTATTTTTACATGCTCAACAGCTCTAGCAGTTGCAGGAGGCTCTCAAATGTCTTGAAAATATTCATACACCTTCCTTAGCATGTAGTCTAGATGCTAGAATATTTTCAAGAATTTACCAACCATAGCCTGGAGCAAATCAGAGCAATTGCTAGGCAATTGCAAGATAGCTTGGCATGCAATGGCTCTCAAGCTCCAGGCTACTTTTCATAATTCATGGAAATATTTCTGTACTTGAATTACATGTTAAGGAAGGTGCATGAATATTTTCAAAACATTTGAGAGCCTCCTGCAACTGCTAGAGCTGTTGAACATGTAAAAATACTCTAAATAGGCCGAAAATGCCAATTTTGAGTTCAGGCAATTGGGCAATTTTTATGCAGCCAACATCTCAGAAATACATTTGCATTTATGGATAAAATTTAATCCGTGCAGAATTGATTGATTTATAGCAGTTTTACTGCCAGACTCAAATTGAGTTGTGTTGATGTGTTTGGCAAGGTCACGTGCAACACACAATAAAGTTGCAACTTCGAGGGCCTGGCGCATTTCCTCGTCCCCACACCCTCATCCCCGCATCCTCATCTCCCCGTCCCCACATCCTCGTCTCCCTGTCCCTGCATCCATGTCTCCCCGTCCCTACATCTGCATGTCCTCGTCCCCTTGTCTCGTCCCCCTATGTTGGTGTTGGTGGTGATGTGTTGGCATTGCCATGCAGAGGTGGCATGTTGGCATCATGAGTGGGGTCCCATAAGTAAATAAAGTAGTAAAAAAACAATGGAAAAACATGCATTTTTGGCTGTCTGCACTCGTTTGGAGTGCAGGAGGGGTAAATGGGGCACATGTGGGTCCAAACAGGCATGGCAGGGTGTGTGCTGGGGTGAACAGTGTTGCTGTTTCATTGAAAATATGATGTTTAGAAAATAATAAACTCACTTGTTTCGTCATCTATGAGCTCTCCTCATTGCTGCCCCACTCATTCCCAGCCCTCCAGCCCTGTGTATGGCTTCAGCCAAGTGTGTGGGTCGTGCTGGTTTCATTTTGGGGTGGTGGTTGATGTGGATGGGGTGCATGGTCAAAAAAGAGCTGTCTGCACTCATTTGAGGAATAGACGGGGCATGCATGGGTCCGAACAGGCACAGCTGGGTGTGTCCTGGGGTGAACAGCATTGCCATTTTATTCAGAGTTTTTCTTTTTGAAAAAATGGTCAGACTTGGTTTTTTTTTTGTTATCTATGACCTCTTCCTACAAGTTGTTGCTTACAGACATGGGCACACACTCGTTTGGGGAACAGCCGCAGGTGGATGTGGACATGGGTGGGTTGAACCACAATCTTGAGTCAAGATGTTGTGCAGTGATGATGACATAGTTGTGCACTTTTGAATGAAATGGGCATAGCTCCATTCAAGCCCTATTGATATTTACATGGTAAGCATAGTAATTATAACTTTACTTACTTACCTGTTAGTTGTTGTCATCATTGTTGTGTAGTGTTGTTTGGTTACAGTCAGAAAAAATTGTAACAAGTCAAAAAGCTCCAAGTCAAAAAAAGCCTACGTAAATACCCTTAGTTAGCCATATGACTGTGGGGTGTAGTGAATAAGCATGCAGTAATTTAGTCATGTGATTTGGTTCCGAGTTCAAATCCTGTATTTGTATACTTTCAACTGCTGTGTACCTATATTTTATAATCATGTCGGCTCAGCGAAAAATTAAAAAATTAATTCAAACCAGCAGCCACAAGTTGTACGAAAATATCAAAAAAAGTTGAAAAAAAAGGTCATTGAAGCTTGAAGAGCCTTCCGACAAGAATTCAAGACGAAAAAAAAGTTGAAAAAAAGGTGAAAAAAAGGTCAAGAGGCTTTCGAAAGAACAAGTTGCTCAAGATGGAAAAAAAGTTGAAAAAAAGTTGAAAAAAAAGCTCAAGAGGCTGTCGAAAAGAACAAGTTGTTCAAGATGTCAAAAAAGAACATGTAGTCTTACTGATGCTTGTATGTATGATCTCCATACACTCATTCTTTTTTTTTTGAGGCCATTCAAGGATGACCAGGAATTTATGGAGCAATATAAATTTTGCATTACACCCGATATGATAGTATACTCTCTAAGAAGGATAACTAATGAATGCCATTAACAAGTCTCGTTAATTGACCTTCCCTAATCCGCTGTTGAGTACGCTCAGCTGCTGCATCATACACGTAGCGGACGCTATGCTGTTGCCACGGTCCATTGGGTCCTTCATCCAAGTCAGAGTCTTGCCGATCCTCCGGAAGATAAATGTCTTCCTTGTGGTCGTAAAATATATCATCTGTGTCAAATGGCCCTGTTGACGAAAATTAGTGTCCAATGAATATCCATAGACACAAGGAAGGACACATACGGTCAGTTTCCTCGTCCTGAGTAATTTTGCGTTTTCCAAGGGCTTTTGCACTCGGTTTGACAGATGATTTCATGTCTTCAAGTTTGTTGCTGCTTTGAATTAGAAGTGCGTCGACATCAGGAAGACCGTCATCGCTTCCAAACGAACTTGATCTAGAAATCCGATTCGGGGTTGAAGGAGACGGCGTGCGGGAGGATAGACATAATTGAGGAGAGCGTGGCCCGTGTGGGGCAGGAGGTGGAGGGGCCAAAGACTGAGCCAATGCAGCGGCTTGTGCAGCTTGGGACATACTCGTGCTGTCGTCGTCGTCATCGTCCAAGTGCTCATGGACTTCATGCGGACTGGACGGAATAACAGAACGTATAGAAACGGACGGCGAACGGGATGACGAAGGAGATCCTGATGACGAACTACCGCCATGAGACGAGGGAGGCTCAAAAGGGACAAATTCATCACTTGTACTTGAATCATGCTAATGAATATAGTAAATAGCGGACATTTGTAAGTGATGAGGAAGACAAACGTACCTTTTGATCCATTCCAGCCTCCCTCCGACTTTGTTCCTCCGTTCGTCGTTCAATGCCAAGTCTTTCCAAATCATCATATACCCGCAATGCCTCGAGGAGTTCTTCATTTGCACCCAACAGCGCCGCCAGCAGCTGCTCCTGTATTGTCAACTCAACGGGTGATTCGTCGAATTCAAGTGGAGGGCCTCCAATAGTCGGGAGAGTGTTGTCTCCATGAGAGAACGGACGCACTGTATACTGTCCTCTCGCTAGTCTAGACCGCTCGGCACCGGCAGATGCCCACGGAATTTGAGCAAAAATTAGCTCTTGAGACGAACGGCATTTCGAACAAAACTCCTGCACATAAAAGAACCATCTCTTTTTAACATACCCTTGCTCAAATCCAGATCAAGGCTTACTCCGATGATATCTTTCCTTGCGAGATCTTCTGGTTTTGCAAAAGCGAGTGCTTCCGAGAGGAGCGCGGCGTTCCCTTTCCCGATTTTGCACTCCTGAAACAATCGCCGCATGTCTTCTTCTAATGGAATTATCCGATTCCGAGAGAAAGACGATTTACGCTTACGGGGGGGTACCTTGAGAGAGAAAATGAATATCAATCCGGACAACTAAATTCAATCGAACTGACTATTGTCTTCGTGGAGTCCGCAGATAACAATGCAGGGTCGTGATATGGCTGAGCGGACAATCCTGGTACATCCACAGAATATTGGGAAAGACGACCGGATACAGGAGGGTTAAACATAGAATCGTCGGTGTTAAACGGCATACCCTGCAGGAGTGAATCGTAACTTCGATAACGCCATTAACGAGACATGCAGATAAGGTAAGAGGCGCACCTCATCCGGCTTATCAATGGGCTTAATCTTTCTCCACAAGCCACGGAACCCTTCTCTATCGCCACGGTAATCTTTGCCTTCTTTCAGGACGAAAAATTGTTAAGAGTCAGAAAGGATCTATCAAAATGTCGCGAAACTATGGAGGACGCCATAATTTATGTTCGCCGCGTTGAACTTGAAGCCAAAGTCGAGAGAAATATTGAAAGACATCGAGGTCCAGCAAACTTGGATGATTAAACGGAGAAGTACTTACTAGATCCGCTCGCGTACGCAGCAGCAGCTAATACATCCATCAACCGTTCCCGAACAACAGGCGATGTTCGGGAGGAAATCAGGATATCTTCTAGGGTGTCCAAAAATTTACGCGAAGTTGACTGAAAGATGAAAACGTCGGAGGAATTTCGAAGCATGATTGCCCAAAGCTACGGAGTCGATTGTTAAAGTTTGGTCAAATGATTGACACTGGAAGAAGCAAAAAAAAAACATACCCGAGCAGCTGATAATTGTGCGGGTGCTTCCCCGTACCTGTCCACAAGGTATCAACAAACAATTTTACCTGAATAAGGAAGCCAATACATGGAATAGCGAAAAACATTGAAAAGAAGTTTGGGGGCTGAATGAAGAATACCTACTTGAATTCCCGCCTTAGAGCCCGGACGGCTTCCTTGGCGTTGCCCTCATTTGCCGAGGCGCGCTCACAAACTTCAAGTACGAGGGCCCAATCTTCGGAAGCCGTTGCCGTCAAATATCCTGCGACAGGAACGAGTCCAGGAGTAAGTCAGGATGTACACAATATTAAGCGAGGTGAGATGGAGTCCTGAGCGTAGAATTTAACGAACAAGGGCTTGGAGACTTCTGTTCACACACCAAGGTAATTCGAGGCAGAGAAACGCACCTATCATTCTGGTGAGCTCCGCTTGACCAGTGTCCTCACGTCTTTCTTTGTCCTGGTCCTTTACTCGGTCACGATCTCGTTCCCTCTCTCTCTCTCTCTCCCTCTCCCTCTCCCTCTCCCTCTCTTGTTCTCTCTCTCTTTCACGTTCTTGTTCCCTTCCTCTATCCTTGTCCTTATCCTTATCCCTTACGCTCCAAAACCCTTTCCTTTCTTTTTCTTTCTTCCCTTCCTTGAAAGAACTTTCTGAAGGCAACAAAAATTCATCCGATGGGGATTGAAACTGGTTTATAGGAGGGGCTTGCGGATCAAGTGCCCTCAGAATACCCAAGGCTCCAACACTAGGGACCACGGGTTTTTTGCGCAGGGCCTGGGGTTCTCGCTCCCTCTGATGGTTAACCTTCTGAAGAACGGACGTAGTGTTGGATGCTATACTGAATGGAGATGAAGATCGAGGCGCAAGAGGGCTAGGTATCGGAGGCGAGGCACCAGGTGGTAAAGACGCGAAAGACGACGTACGGGAGGCCGAAGGTGAATGGACATGGGGATTGGGTAAAACAGGATCGTCATAGGTAGAGACGACTTCCCAATGCTCTTCACTGGACGATCTTTGTGGCGTCTGGGCTCCTTCACGGACATGAGATGGCGTCTGATTTGGAATTATGGGATATAAATTCGTAAGTTGTGCTCGTTGCTCCTGGTATACAGTTAGCGAGGAACATTGTGTCAATAAATATATTCTATTGTTTGAGAAACCAATGGAACTGACAGACATACCTCTATGACTGCGCTAGATCCCAGACCCAGGCCGCGCTCTCTCGAGGCGGAGGTTATTTTTGGCACTTTGACCTTGTCTCGTCCAAATAGCTTCTTCATTTCTGCAGTCTTTCTCCCTCGAAACTTACAGAGAGAACAACTGGAGGGCGGCGAGGATTGACAGGCCAGAAAGCGTCAGTAGTAATCGCCAGCCTGAGTATGAGGCAGTGCAGTGCGTGCACTGGTTACACGTGCTGCAAAAGATGGCTGTATCTAATCTGTAATCTGATACACGGACAACCGATGGACAAACGCTCTGAGAATTGTAATGTACCACCAAACGACAATACCTCATCATCCCCAGCTTTTAATAAATTTATACTTTATGAAAATCGCCTCCGTTTCTACATCATAGCTTCCAATGCTGCCGACTCACGGCACCGGATCATCAAAGTCGACCGCACGTCCCAGGAGGAATTGATCATTGTCGAGGACGAGGCTGAATACAGTGGAAAGCAAATGAGTGCTATGCTGAAGATGTTGGATGACGGTAACAAAGGCTCCGGCGGTTTAGGAAAGGCAAGACTGTTCTTCGGAATTGCCGGTTTGCAAACTTGATCATAATGTCATTATTTCAGCTAATCGAGATATCGAACAGGATTCATCCGATTCACAGCAGGATGGTACATGATTTTGATCTCCAAAAGATCAGTCGTGGCTCTTCTGGGTGGCCATTATTTGTACCACTGCGAGAACACGGACATCGTCCCAGTTTGTTTTAATCACAAATCAGAAAAACCGGGAGAAGAACAGCGTCTCATGAATATATTCAAGCAAGTGGACATGTCCAAAAACTTTTACTTCAGGTATTGTTGTCGGCCTACTTCCGCACACTTGAATGACATACACACTCAGCTATTCATACGACCTCACCTCCACACTACAAGACAATCTAACGGAATTCAGCCGCTCCCTCGTGGGGAAATGGTCTTTTAACGATCGATATGCATGGAATTGTCATATGCTCACGGCAGCCTTCGAAAGTCACAATAGCTCAACCATGAAAGGTCGTTGGCTTTTGCCACTCGTACACGGGCACGTAGATCAAGCCAGTACGTCCCCCTCTTAGAGTTATTTTTGTCTTGGACACTCGCAGTCCACAGTCCACACCTGTGATTAGCGCTTTTGATATGTGTCGAAATAACATGTGTCTTTCTCAGAGTTGACCGTCCTCGGTCGAGTCATTTTCGTCACGTTGATTGCCCGTAGGTCGCGTCATTATGCTGGAGCGCGATACCTGAAACGAGGGGTAAACGACGAGGTTATTGTGCTTGTACTCTCAGGGACGGTTGGAAATTGACACTGCATTTGTCAGGGAAATGTTGCAAACGAAGTGGAAACAGAGCAGATCGTGTCTGAAGCGCTGACTACACCATTTTACTATCCTGCCCGCCGAGATCTCGCCTACGGACAGCAGAAACGACGTCCCAGTCCCAATTACACTAGTTACGTCCAGGTAAATTGAGCTGCTACTCTAGTTAATATGTTCTAGTTGACCCGACTTTGTCACCAGTATCGAGGAAGTATCCCCGTCTATTGGACGCAGGAAACAAACACCATGAGCCCTAAACCTCCTATCGAAAGTTAGTGCATTTCCACATATTATTGATGTTTCGTTCACCTACAGCAGTCAGCGTGGTGGATCCTTTTTATACAGCTGCCTCTAGGCATTTCAATGACCTCTTTAGACGATATGGCGCTCCTCTTACGATTCTAAATTTGATCAAAAGACGCGAACCACAACCTCGTGAATCAAAACTTCTGGAAGAGTACACACAATGTGTACGATATCTGAACCAGTTTCTTCCTCGCGATAAAAAAATGGTATACCGCCCTTGGGACATGTCCCGTGCATACAAAGAGTAGGTCCATCGGTTATGATTAATTCGTTAATGCTCATGTAATTGAAGGAAGACGCAGGATGTTATCAGCTACCTGGAAGATATCGCTGAGGAATCCATCCAGATGACCGGTTTTTTTCACTCTGGTCCAGAGCCATATTCTCATTATTTCCAAAATGAGTCAGAGTAAGTTGTCTGTCATCGGAGCTGGTTTATATCCTCATCATACTATGATTATATTCTAGTAGCGAACATCACGTCCCATGGCGTAGTACCATCTCCCTGCAGAATGGTATATGTCGAACAAACTGCGTGGACTGCCTTGATCGCACCAACGCCGCACAATTTGTCTTCGGGAAGCGTGCCTTGGGTCATCAACTCTATGCGCTAGGTGTGGTGGATAATCCTAACTTGGCTTTCGATTCCGACGCGGTCAACATGCTGACAGAGATGTATCATGATCACGGAGATAGTACGTGTGCAACCAGAGGATGATAACTAAGGTTACTTACAATCGAAATAGCCATTGCTTTGCAGTATACAGGAAGTGCTCTTGTTAACCGAGTAGAGACTTACCGGCGAATGCCTCACTGGAATAGTCACTCGCGTGATATAATCGAAAACATTCGTCGCTTTTATACTAATTCCCTACTAGGCACGTCAATTGCCTCGCCCAAACCAGGTTTACTGACGAAACATGTTTCTTAGACGCTGACAAGCAAATGGCCATCAACCTCTTTTTAGGAGTACAGAGCGAGAGGACAATTACCCAACCTCCACGGCGAGGAGGATATCAGGATTGGTTTACCAAAGAGCATCTTAAACCCGCGTATGTATTGGACGAGTGTGATAAGGGGCTTCGCGACTTCGTTCAACGGAGAGGCGACTTTTGGATTGAATACTACAGGCCTCTTCTCTTTACGTCCCTGGGAAAACACTTCGCCTACTCCATGAATTCGACACTGAAACTTCCTGGGTGTGTGCACAGTATTATAAAATTCTTGAACGGGACTTATTCCTATCAGTAAAACCGCCAAAGACATCAATCACAGTCCCTTTTTGCCCCATAACAACCATTCTGTGCATCAACCGAGGTATGCCTATTTGTCATATTTGCTCTGCGGCTCTGACAGTATCCAATAAATACATAGATTGATGGAAGGGGTCCGGCGTTGGATCGGAGCAAATCCAACTTCATCACCTCAAAAACCTTATAGGAAACCCGCATCAAGGGTCGAAGTAAAGAAAAGCCATCCAGAGCCCGAACTGGAGCCGAATTCCACTGAAGCTATTGCAAAACAATTGCTTGATCCTAGTGTCACGGAGGAGGAGGAAGCGGAGTATCAAGGGTTTGCATTCCTTTAACATTCGAATACGACCCGGAACCTCATCTGTTACGCAGGTACATTGATCAATGTCAGGAACTATTGGATGCTCCGAAAACTGTCGCAGAGCGCAAGGACTTTGAAGTATATCAACTAGCTGTTAGAACAGGGTCGGGAGACATGCTGGATTGGCGTGACGAAAATATCGACGACGCCCTCATTGCTTATGTTGAGCGCGGCACGACTCAATACTTGGACGGTGTGGGCCGGAAGGATGCTGTATCCACAGCCTTTAATTATGATCGATGGGTAACACAGAGAGCGTAGTTCGCCGTATATATGTTGTCCTTTCAATATCTGCGCAAATTGAGTTTATTCTGACTTGATATGCACAGGAAGAGTCAAGAAGCGACCAGAATACATCCACCATGTGCCAAAACACACCAGAGCTAAGACCGTGCCGAGAGCTATGTGTGCCATCACAAGAGGATACAATACCGCTGCCCGCTCCCCATTGTCTATTATCTGCATCACGAGCGACGCCCTGGCGCTGTACCAGATCATTGTGGCCGAAACCGCTGATACGGTGACAACTTGCCATTTCGGCACAACGTCTTTCCATCTTAGCAGGCCTCCGGTCCCGCGAGATGCAAACCAAGAAGAAATAAAGTACAAAGAGTAGCCGATGCGAGCAGAAAGGTTGATGACGTTAGCGTACACGAGTGACACGTCACCAAGATGGAAACCATATAGGGCCAAAGCCGCAGAGATGTAGATCACTGAAAACGTAGTCATCCATCTTTTCAAACATGAGAAACCGTTTCGCGCACTGGTCGAAGTCACGCACCGACTTTGCTTATTCAGATCGTCTGGAGTAGCGACGCTTGAAAGAAAGGCTTCCAACCCTCCGTTTATGGCCAAGACAGGTATGTACCATACCCACGCTGCCAGCACTGTGGGGGCACTTGTCGACAAATATTGCGCAGGCAAAACGATGTGCAGAATGACGCGCATGTAGGACGCGCCAAAAACCAACAGAATCATAGACAGTGACAACTGTATACTCAAAAGAGATATTAAAGCACCAGCAGCTTGGGCTTGACCACTAGTCGGCGACCGTTGAGCCGGAATATTAGTAGAATCCGAGAGCATCTTGGAGAATAGGACTCGTAGAGTTTCTTCAATTGGTTGGAAAACGATACGAGCTACAAGTGAACCTGTTGGAATTCATAGGCATTGATGCGTCGTACGTATTTGGATGAGAAGAATAGAACTAACCGTAGTTGGCGGCTATGGCGTAACCCCCTTGGTCTTGCAACGGACTAAGCCAGGATAACACCAGTTTATCCCCTTCCGTCAAGACATGTTTGATCAAGGATTGCAATGTCATTGTAAGCGATAACTGGAGCAAAATAGGGTCGAAATATGCGGCAGCCTTATATCGACTTACACGGTATCAGCACAGAAACCATACGGCAAAGTAGCAAAGTCACGTACTTGAGAGGGTCTGACAAAGGCTTGAGCCATAAAGGTGCATGTCCGTAACAAGCCACATACGTAGCGAAAACGAAAACCCCGTATGCTAATTGCCCGACGGCAAACGCCAGAAGAGCATACTTCCCTTGTCCTTTTCGTGAGTCGTATAACAGGGCAACAAAAGTTACAATAGTTTTGCTTGTGATCCCCAAGCCTTCGGCCTTGACTCGAATCGCGGTGCGTAGTTCGCCCATAGCGCTGCGAAACGTTTACCGACGTCTAGAGAATCAGCAGGTCACAAAGGCTCACCGAGTATGCATAGGTTCGCTCAGTAGCTCCACCATGGCCGCCAACGCATATATGCTGATAGCCACATGAAAATATGGTTGACTCCGCGTGTCGGATCCAGCAAAACGTCCGTAGAGGCAGGATGTAACGATGGCCAAAGGGAAACCGAAGATCAGAGGAAGTAATGTCACATTGGAGACTGTGATTTCACGCGTTGTTGATTCAGTTCCCTGGACAAATTTCGACTTGTCTGGCTCATGCTGAGGGGCTGCACGTAAAAGAGCGTTCCTGACACCTTCCCGACTGAGGAAGAGAATTGTGCTCAGCATGAGCTCAAATTGTATAGCTGCGGTGCCAAATGCCCGCGGAGAGGCCATGCGAAAAAGAGCTTGATTGAGGCCAAAGGTGAAAAGTCGAGAAACAAGCTGGAGAGCCATTAGGGAAGATGCAGACGAGAAAGAGGCTTTGAACAGCTCGTCCTTAAGACCATCGGCGTTCGTTGTAGCCATTTGAATGCTCCGCGCTCAGCGTCAGTGAAGTAACGTGTCAAGATACATCGAATAGCTACTGTAGCATGTTACAACACGACACGAAAAATAATATAAGAGACTATTCAAAACAATATAGCAAGACACACCAATGAAGAAAGCGATAATAAACTCAATAGATAACAACGAATTGCCTACTCAGTCAATCTCCCCCACAATGGTGTCTTCCCTTATCAGTGCCCTCTTATCACCAAACATCTGACGACCGTTAGCGGTGGGTGCATAACTCTTTGCAAATAAGGCTGGCGCCTCTGCGATCGCCTCCGAAAATGCAAAAGCGACGCCGACAGAGGCGCTTAACGCGCGCCACCGGAATCCGAGGACGTCGATCCGCGAATCGTACGCTGCAAATGGGTAGGCAATCTGTGCGGCGAGTCGTATGATTGATGCCGTTAGGGGATCAAATGGGATCCGGGTGAAAGGGCGCTGGGGTGCGAGCCCTGATTGAGCAGCAAGACGCGACTCGACCGGATTGAATGAGATGATCGTCCCAAATAGAGCAGGAATGAATAGTGTGGAGATTGACCAGTGCCCGATGACACTCCAGAACGCATGTGTTAGAAAAACTGCCTTCGGTGGGTATGCCAAAGATAGTTTAGGGCTGGCTGAGTTGAAAGAAAGCTGACAATCTGGATGAATGAAAGGAATACGAATATTTGATTTTCGAGGCTCACCTCAATAGTTTCCCACGGGATGATAGTGTAGAGCAGATATAGTAGCTCCAAGCAAGCTGTCAAAGACCAGATATTGCGTGAATTTGACAAGAACTGCACCAACTATGTCAAGCATGCCATATGAATAGTGAAGACGCAAAGGGGCTTACAACATGGAGATTCCACAACATATCTCCACTAGATCGTAGGAAAGTCTCTTCGTTTCTCTTTGCCGGCGTTGGAGTACGTTCTACATCAGCTGGTGGGACGAGTTCGAGGATACTGCGAGCAGGACTAGGTGGTAGAGGCGGCAGACTACTTGGGGTTCCCAGCTGTCGGTGAGTAGGGGACCCCTTGACTATTGAGTGTGCAATAGGAGAAAAAGGTTTCTTTAACATAGTAGACACATCACGTAAGTCATTGATTGGGGTAGTTTCACGAATGGGGTCGAGAGCTTTGACGCGACGTGCAGCGATAAAGGATGCTCGATTAACAAGAGGCGGGCTCTGTTTCTCGTCTGAGGAGGATTCAGCCGGTGCTGTTCGACTGATAAGAGGGTGGTTAGATATTGGGATAAGGATGCAAGGATAAATCACGAACCTTGATGGTGGCTGAACACTACGTTTCCTTCTGCCAAAAAATAAACCAGCAAATGCAGGCTCCTCCGCGAGAGTTGCTTGGTTCTGATCCAGATGAGACTTTATCCTGTTCTGAATATCCTCTTTAGTACCCTGGTCACTGATACGAAGAGCCAAGGCTATTTCTTGTAATTCAGCTTTCTTCTTTGGCTGAAGGCCACCAGAATAGGAGGTCACCATGATAGTTGTTTGAGAGTCACGGTGTAAACAAACTGTGTGCCACCCGTGACCTTGGATTTCTCACACGGTACCGCAATGCGTTCTTCATTAGTTCTTATCGCACTCGCTGGCCGAGGTCTGTCTGTTCGTTTTTATCATCAAATTATAATACATATTCACTAGCAACAGCATTGGCTTTGAACGTCGTTGTCGGCGGTGCTATCGGAACCATCACCCCTTCAAATATCTTCAACCTCTCTGATTCTGATTCTGTTATCGTGACCAGGGTACATGTGTTTACCTTTCGAGCAACAGACCGCGGTACAACTGCAGCTGATCATTTAGTGTCAAACACAATGTGATTTAGCGACCACTGCTATTCAGGTTGGTATTTAACCATGTCACCGACCGTCAGTTACTTACTTACCTCACCAGGCTTGTTCGGATGACAACTGTCTCTGCAACAACTCTACGGTTACTGCCATTGTAGGCTGCGAACAGTGCATGTTCAACGTTGTCATCGCCACCAACAACCCGGCTCCCGACCCTAAGGCTGGTTCGACCTCTGTTTTGGCTGGTCAGTTACACACATTCATTGCTTGGCTTTTGTTAACTTGCCCACAGCATACTCAGCAGCTTGCCAAGAGTCCGTCAACGTAGCTCTTCCGCCTACCGCCATTGCACTTACTCTACCTGCCGACTGGAACGGACCGGTAGCTCTTTCCCTCAATATCCCCGCAACTGTTGTCACCGTTGGTATTGGAGCTATCCTTGGTGGCGGAGCGTTTTTTGTCTTGAATTCCATGTAGTGTAGCTAGCACGTGACCGCCTTGCTCCTAAACCGTGACTTGTACTCTGGCGAATCAATCTCAAAAAGTGACTGGGGACGTGTTCAAGCATGTCCTGTCAAGACTTTACTCGTCTGAGACCGCCCAGGTATCTCTACGATGCCCAATACGTTCAGCCGCACCCCGTAACGGCTCTACCGACATTCGGAATTTCTGTGGTGCAAAACCGTCTTGCTTGAATCTTTCGACGTTTTCTGCCTCCTTTCAATGTTCTACGAAGCGTACTTTCTCTCAAATTTCTCATTTACACAGGTCTACGCATGCACAATCGCGCGTACTCATAGCTGCTGAGATGGAGTGGCTACAGGAGGATGAGGCACCCTTGACATCTCGTACTCCACCTACCACAAGATTTGATTGGAGGAAGAGAGCGCCCTCGCGCATATCTACCACTTCCGGGGAGGAATCTGAAACACACAAACGACGTAAATATATTAGACGTATCCAGCCCCCCCAAGTCACTACCCAAATGGGGGAACCATTCTACGAAGAAATACAGTCATACCAAGAGCGGCAAGTCCATTCATTTATTGTCCTTATATGCGGCCCTTAATGAAATCGATAGCTTTTTGGCTCTCCTTGAAGCTGAACAAGCTGAAGATGAGGCTGTTTTGAAAGAACGATTATCGAGTTGGACCCTTGATCGTCTCAGAGAAGAAGGTTATTGCTTGACAGGAATGTCCGCCTTTTGGCTTCAAGCCACCCAGTTCGGACGTCCCGTAGCATCGTTTCTTTTAGGTCCCGGCCTGGTATTACCTGACCATCATTTTGGGTGCGTTTGCATGCCACCTTATTTATACAGTTGGTACCAATGTATGGTACAGGACTGGAACTCAGGTTCTTGTCTCTCGTCTTGACCCACTTAAGGAGGAACCTCAGCATGGAAGCGTTGTCGCGCGCACAACAACGCAGCTCAAGGTGTCGTTCCCGGAAGCTTTTGACTTGGAGTGTGGCCTATGGAGGTTCGTACCTGCGCGTCGTGTTTGCTTTAGATCGTAGTTGATTAGTTGATTTACCTAGGCTGGACGTCGGACGGTCCAATATAATTTTTGAGCGCATGCGTACGGCGATCAGTCACTTTAATAACAGCCCACTTTCCCTCGAGCAAGACACCGACCACCAGCTCATCCTACAAGGCACTCATCTCCGAGACGTCCTTTTGCGTACATTCTCTCCGACCTTCACATCGAGGCATTCCCCTTTGCAGGCTGCTGACGACGTCAGCTATCTGCCACACGAGGCGCTGGAGCATGCCAGCAAGATGTCGGGAGAGCACGGCGGTGCTTTCAAGGACGACATGCGGATACAGAGCTGGGCACGGCGCTACGCAGAGGACAATCCTGTGAGGGTTGAAGGTGATCCACCTCTCATTGGATTGAATGCCACGCAGACCAGAGCGGTCGCGATGATGATTGGGGAACGGATTAGTCTCGTCCAAGGGGTCAGAAGTCATGTTCCTTCAGTGATCAAAAATACTCATCTCATTATAGCCTCCTGGTACGGGTAAAACCAAAACCATCATCGAAACTGTGAACTTGCTCAAGGTAATACATTTTCCATATTTTATATCATCCACTGACAGTTGTCGCGGTAGGTCCATTTCGAGGTTCCTCATCCTCTTCTGGTGTG